>PVJC01017056.1:0-32948 GCA_004026665.1 Murina feae
TGTTCCTTGTGGATCTGTTTTGTTTAGGTTAGTCCCACTCTGGCCACTGGGTTAGGCTGGCTCCTGTATCTTTAAGGAGGTGTTGAGTTAGCCTTTGCCTTAGGCTACTCAGTCTTTTATATGCAAAAGCCTCTGACGCAGCTTGGGAGGGGCGGGGCCTCAGGGAGTTTGCAGGGCAGGGCGGAGCAAATAGCTATGGTGCTTCTCAGCCCTGCGCTGAGAGACACCAGGTCTCTGTGTCCCGCGGTAATTGCTGCAAGCAATGCTGAGAGAAACCCGCTTTGGATTTCCTCCTGGTGCCAGTCAGTCCCCCTTCTCCAGGTGTTTGGGTCCTCAGAAACTCGCCTGGAACTGGAGTTCAGAGCCACTGGGAACTTGTGGCTCTCTCCGTTTTGGAAAAGAACTGCGACCTCCGGCACCAGCCCTTTCCCTGAGCCCCGTGCGCGCGCCTCCGTACCTCTGTAATTTGCTTCCGCTGCTCCTTTGAGTCTCAGACTCTTCTCTAGTTGTAGGATTTTCACTCAGGCAGCCTTCCTGTGGGTGCGAGTGGTGTCCGTGTGTTCTTTTTGTGGTTTTTCTGAAATAGTTTTTCACGGCTGCATTTACGGTGTTTACCTTATGCCGCCATCTTGCTGTCTCCATATTTTATTGATTTTTTACAGAGAGGAAGAGAGAAGGATGGAGAGCTAGAAACATTGACGAGAGAGAAACATCGATCAGCTGCCTCCTGCACACTTCCCACTGGGTACATGCCCCTGAATGGAATCAAACTCAGGACCCCTGAGTCCACAGGCCAACGCTTTATCCACTGAGCAAAACTGGTCAGGGCTCTAGTTGGTCCTTTTTCATATCCTTGAGGGTCTCACTATATTTCTCGGAGGTTTCTAGAAGATTCTTGAGTAACCTTATAACTGTGGTTTTGAACTCTATATCCAGTAGTTTGCTTTCCTCCATTTCTTTCATTTGTGACATGTTTCTTTGTCTCCTCATTTTGGCTGCTTCCCTGTGTTGATAGAGTGGCTTTGTGTGCTAAGAGTCCTATAGGGCCCAGTGGCTCAGCCTTCCCAGTCATCTGAGGTGGACACTCTTGGTGCATCCCTTTGTGGGCTGTGTGCACAGTCTTGTTGTAGTTAATCTTTGATTGCTGTTGGTGTCACTGGGAGGAATTAACATCCAGACCAGTTGGCTGTGAGGACCAGTTGTGTCTACAATGGGAGAACTGCTGTGCTAGAGACACCCTTATGGGGCAGGACTTGCTTCAGTGGGGCTTTGGTGCTCACCGAGTCTGCCCCCTGAGTGTGTCCCTTATGGATATGAAGAGTTGTAATCTGGATGGTCTCACTTTGACCACTGGGTACACTGGCTCTTGGATCTCCAAGGAGGTGCAAAGCCAGCCCCTGCCTGCGGCCACCCAGCAGGAGCTTCAGAGAGATCTGCAGATTCCTCCTCTTTGTTTGGGGTTTGCAGGTGCCCAGATGAGGCGCCCAGATGAGGTGCAGCTGTGAAGCAGTGCAGGCTGCTGATAAGCCTTAGGCCTGCTTTTGGAAGTTCTGAGGTTCTTTGACCCAGCAGCAGTTTGTTAGGTTAGGTTGCAAAAAGCCAGGCCATTCATATGCAAAAGCCTCTGTACACAGCTTGGGTGGGGTTGTAAAATGGGTGGGGTGTGGTCTCAGGAATCGCTGGGCATTACAAACAGCAATGGCTGCTAGTTAGCCCTACACCAGAAAGGTCCCTGGGTCTCTGTGTCCCGCGGCCCCATGCAGGAACAATGAACACTGCGAGCACCTCTGAGAGAAAGCCACTCTCGTGTTCCGGCCTGATGCCAAACAGTCCAGTTTCTCCCCGTATGAGTCTGGATCCCCAGAGCAGCTGGGAGTTTGTATCTCCCTCCTGATTGAGAAAGGCCACAGCATACCCAGTTGCCAGCCCATTTCGCGCACCTCCTCACCTCCCCTCATCCACACCCCTGCACTTCCTTCTAGTTTCAGTGCACTTTTCTCTTTCCCTCTAGTTGTTGAACTTCCACTCAGCCAGCTTTCCCATTGTTCTGGATGATACTGGTTTTGTCTTTCAGTTGTACTGGTGATGTGGTTGTGGGAGGTAACAAGTACAGGTGTTTACGTATGCCGCCGCCATCTTGGTTCTCTCTAACATATCATTTTTTTTCTCTTCGTTTTTTTGGTGGTTTCTTTTGCTCTGCAGAGCTTTTTATTGTGATGTAGTCCCATTTGTTTATTTTCTTCTTAGTTTCCTTTGCCTTAAGAGATGTATCTATAAACATATCATCACTATGACAGGTGTCTAAGATTTTGCTGCTTATGGTTTCTTCTAGGAATTTTATGGTTTGTGACTTACATTTAAGTCTTTTACCCATTTTGAGTTTATTTTTGTGTATGGTGTCTTGAAATATGTGGATGTGTGTATTAAACAAATATTTAAATGAAGGCGTCAAAGTAACATGGTCATAATATCTTAATTTTATTTTAGCTCCTTCAGTTTTTTTGGAGTGTGTGCCTTTGTTTTTTTCTTTGTATTCTGGTTACTTGGCAGTGTGTGTTGTTTTTACATTAGCTCACCATTCTCCATCCTTCATACTTGTCATTGTCTCTTGATATTTTGATCTCTTTTTACTTTGCATTCTAGGCGAGCTTCTTGGGTTTGATCTTCATAGCCACATTGACAGTTCTGTTTTCTGTGTCTTCCAATATGCATTACAAAATTTTCCATCTCGTGAGTATTTAATTCTGCAGTTGAATCTTTATTATCTTGGCAATCCTTGATCTCGCCCATTTCCTTTTTCCTCTCATCTTGTTTTGCATCTTGGGTTAGTGTCTTTTTCAGCTTTCCATTTTTGTTTCATAAAGGCGTGTCTTCTGCATTGAGGATGTCACACAGTGTTCTGTGAACTTCAGACTATCTTGGAAGGAAGAAGTAATATTTGTCTATTATGTGCCAGAAACTTTACACATTAACTTCACAGTAACGATGGTAGGTCATATATGTTATCCTAATTTTACAGATGAGGGAACTGAGGCCCAGAGGTATTAAGATTTTTGCTCAAGCCCTGGCCAGTGTGGCTCAGTTGGTTGAGTGTCATCCCATGCACCGAAAGGTCACCAGTTCAGTCCCCATTTAGGGCACATACCCAGGTTGTGGGCTCGATCCCCAGTAGGGGGTGTGCCGGAGGAAGCTGATCAGTGTTTCTCTCTGACATTGATGCTCTCTCTCTCCCTCTCCCTTCCTCTGTCCCTAAAATCAATAAAAACATTTAAAAAAAAAGACTCTTGCTCAAAGTCACTTAATAGAGTTGGGGATTTTTTATGGCTCTTCTAGTTAGAGCAAGGGTTCCCTATATGCTCTCATTCCATGTAGCCTTCTCCATGGGAGTATATGCACTGGAATCTTCTGGGGGTAGGGCCAGCATGATGTAAAAACACACTCAAAGTCAGATATAATCGCTAAGTCAAAGAGTTTTGACAAATACTTGGGTAAGTAAACCTGAATGATTTCTTTACTTGTATTATGTATACTTTTCAGTGGGGTGAGAATATACTGAGAATACATTTAAAATAAATGGTATGGGCCCTAGCCAGTTTGGTTCAGTGGTTAGAGTGTCAGCCTTCAGACTGAAGGGGTCCCAAGTTTGATTCTGATCAAGGGCACATGCTCAGGTTGTGGGCTCAATTCCCAGTAGGGGGCATGCAGGAGGCAGCCAATCAATAATTCTCTCTCATGATTTACGTTTCTCGAATTTCTCCTTCTCCCTTCCTCTCTGAAATCAATAAAAATATATTTTTAAAAATGGTATGGGCAGTGTCTTTTCTGATATCTAAGAGAAGTAGTATAGGAGAGTTTAATGTACTTCAGAGAATTGACATTTTTTTAAATGAACAGAATGAGCATTAGGAATTTTCAGTGTGATTTTAAATTATGTTTCAAACTATATCATTCTGAATAGGCTTTGAACAATGCTCTCCAAATCTCAGTGGTTTGAAACCAGAAAGGCTGATTGTTTTGTTTTGTTCATTCTGTGTGTGCTGTGGGGATCACTTCGAGAGTTTCCATTCAGTATTGTCTTTTTTACTTTGGGACCTCACTTGGGAGCGGCCACTATCTGGAACAGCTGATTGGCAGGTGTAAAGAAAAATCAATTGGTTGTGTTCTGCATGGACCCTGACCAGAGCTGGGGATCAAACCTGCAACCCAGGTCCTAGTGCATGCCCTGGACCAGGATCAAACCCACGACTCTTCGGTGCGCAGGCCAGCACTCCTAGCTACTGGGCACACTGGCCAGGGCTCAGTCTCTTTGTTTTTTATAGTTCTGTAGTCTCTGTCTAGTAATTTCTCTACTTCATCTAGATGACCTAATTTGTTGAGGTAGTTATTTATACTATTCTCTTACACTTTCTTATTTCTATAAGGTTGGTAGTAATGCCCCTTCTTTAATTCCAGGTTTAGTTATTTGTGTGACTTTTCTTTTTTTCATTAGTCTAGTTAAAAATTTGTCGATTTTATTCAAAGAACATTGTTTTTTTGTTTCATTGACCTTTAAAAATTGTATTGTTTTTATTTTATAGTTTATTTCCACTCTAATCCTTATGTTTCCTCCCTTCAGTTTGCCTAACTAATAAAAATGGCTTACTATGCCTAAGTTGCTTACAAACAATATAGTTTATGCTGAACACCTGCTTCTATTCTGGGAATCGGAGATTTTGGTATGTGCTAGGTAGACCATGTGTCTGTATGATCAGTCCCTAACATTGTTGAATCCTGTGAGCCCCTCTAGCAATTCATTGAAACTGGGGTGGCCTTTTTAAAAACTCTTTATTGTTGAAAGTTTTACATATATCTCCTTTATTCCCCCATCATCCCCCTCCAAAACACTCCTGCCCACACTCAAGGTTCTCACCGTTCCACTGTCTGTGTCCATGGGTTATACATATATGAATACAAGTTCTTTGATTGGTTGGCCCCCACCCAGCCACCCTCCGGCACGTTCTCTCTGAGATGTTTCCATGTTCCTGGATCCACTCCGTCCATCAGTTTATTTTGTTACTTAGATTCCACATATGAGTGAGTGTCTTTCCCTGACTGACTTATTTCACTTTGCATGGTGCTCTCCAGGTCCCTCCATGCTGTTTCAAAGGGCAAGAGATTCTTCTCCTTTACTGCATAGTATTCCATGGTGTAAATGTACCACAGCTTCTTTATTCACTCTTCTACTGATGGGCACTTGGACTGTTTCCAGATTTTAGCTATAGTAAACTGCTGCTATGAACATAGAGGTGCGTACATTCTTTCTAATTGATGTTTCATGTCTCTTAGGATATATTCCTAGAAGTGGGATCACTGGGTCAAATGGCTGTACCACATTTAATTTTTTGAGGAAACTTCATACTGTTTTCCATAATGGCTGCACCAGTCTGCATTCCTACCAGCAGTGAACTAGGGTTCCCTTTTCTCCACAACCTCTCCAACACTTATCATTTGTTGATTTGTTGGTGGTAGGAAACTGGGGTGGTCTTAAAATCTCCTTTAATACTGCTATAACAGAATCCCACAAATTTGGTGGCTTGAAACAACTTAAGTTTATTATCTTAGAGTTTTGGAAGTAAGAAATCTGTAATTAGTTTCTCTGGGCTAAAATCAAAGTGTCAGCATTGCTATGTTTCTTCTGAAGGTTCTAGAGGAGAATTCATTTTCTTGCCTTTTCCACTTTCTAGAAGCTTCCTGCATCCATCTACTCCATGGAATTATCACCCCCTTTTCCCAATTCCATGTGCAAAGCTAACAATGACTAGTCATGCTTTTCTTTTCTTTTTTTTTTTTAAATAGCTTGGTTTATTACATATACAATAGAGTCCCAACAAACCACCCACTCTAAAACCAGCCGTTTCTTGCTTTTCCTGGAGCCTCCGGAAGACAGTTCCTTCCCCAGAGAGGGAGGTAGGGGAGGAGGCAGGAGGGAAGACGTTTTGATTCCTCGGGGTGGTTTCATCTGTGGTAACATACCCCTCCTTGCCATAAATCCAGGCTCCAGTTCTCCCATCCAGGAAGTCTCAGTCCAGGGCGGGCCCCGTTTCCTGAACCCCGACCGCCTCACTACCCGATCCGTGGCGCTGCCATCCGTCTAACATTCCGGTGAAGACGCTCCGGCTCACACTGTAACCGCACTTCTGCCTCCGGGTCTCCCCCTGCGCCTCTGAGCATCCCGCTGACCAGCGGAGCGCAACTCAGACTCCGCGCCTTCACCTCCAGCGCCTCGCGCAGCGCTCATGCTTTTCTTATGCAGCATAACTCTGACATTCACTTTCCTGCTTGTTCCGGTCATTTATAAGGACCACTGTGATTATGTGGTGTCCAACCAAGTAATCCAAGATAATCTTCCCATTTAAAGTTTCTTAATTTATCATATTTTAAAAGTCCCCTTGTTGTGTAAAGTGATTATATACAGAGACTCTAGGAAATGGTGCTTGGAAATCTTTGGGGTGGATCAGTTTTGTACTTACCACAGTCAGGAGAAATGAAGAGTTAGAACCAAAAGATATGCTGATTTTGCCTTTTATCTTTACTTATATAATTACTAGTGGCCTGGTGCACGAAATTTGTTCACAGTGGAGGGAGTGTTCCTCAGCCTGGCCTGCACCCTCTCCAATCTGGGACCCCCCGAAGGATGTCCTACTGCCGGTTTACAGGGATCAGGTCTAAACTGGCAGTCGGACATGCTTCTCCCAGTCTGGGACTCCTGGCTCCTAACCACTCACCTGCCTACTTGCCTGCCTGATTGCCTCTAACCACTCTGCCTGCCGGCCTGCTTGCCCCCAACTGCCTCCCCCACCAGCCTGATCACCTACAACTACCCTCCCCTCTTGGCCTCTAACCGCCTCTACCTCAGCCCCGCCACCATGGCTTTGTCCAGAAGAATGTCCGGAAGATCTCCTGGAAGGTTGCCCAATCTAATTAGCATATTACCCTTTTATTAGTATAGATAGAGGCCTGGTGGTGCATAGGTACGGGCCGGCTGGTTTGCCCTGAAGGGTGTCCTGGATCAAAGTTGGGGTTTCCTTGGGGCAGCCTAGGTGAGGGGCCTGTGGTGGTTTGCAGGCCAGCCACGCCCCCATGGGGTGAGGGTCCCCGCTGAGGAGTTGTGGCCAGCCTGGGTGAGGTGCTGAGGGCAGTTTTCAAGCTGGCCACATCCCTTTCAGGGTGGGAGTCCCCACTGGGGTGCCTGGTCAGCCTGGGTGAGGAGCTGATGGCTGTTTACAGGCTGGCCACACCTCTTTCAGGGTGAGGGAATCCCACTGGGGTGCCTGGCCAGCCTGGGTGAGAGGCTCATGGCTGTTTGCAAGATGGCCAAGGCCCCGAGTGGGGCCCCTTACCTCATGAGGGTGTCGCCAGCTTGGGTGAGGGGCTGAGGGCTGTTTGCAGGCTGGCCACGGTCCCCGGCAACCCAAGCTCCCAGCCCCTCCTTTTTTTCTTTTTCTTTTTCAGCGCCTTCTTGAGTGGAGGGAAGCAGGTATCTGGGATTTATTTATCTTCTATAATTAAAACTTCGTAGCCTTGAGCAGAGGTCAGGGCTGGGTGGGGGTGGGGTGGGAAGCTTGGCTTCCTTCATCTCCAGAGGCAACCCAGGCCTCCTGCTTGTTCCAGCTCCATGGCCACTGCCATCTTGATTGGGTTAATTTGCATACTTGCTCCTTATTGGCTGGTGGGCATGGCTTGTGGGTATAGCAGAGTGACACCAATTTGTATGTTTCTCTTTTATTAGTGTAGAAGATCCTTACTGGTGTTCTTTTTGCCTGTGGATTGGATTTGCTGCCTCATGTCCTTGCATTACAGCTTAAAGAGCTTCTTTTCTATTTCTTGTAAGGCAAGTCTGGTTGTAATGAATTCTCTATGCTTGTTTATCTTGGAATGTCTTAATATTGGCTTCAGTTTTGCAGGATGGTTTTGCTGTATATAGAGTTCTTGCTTCACAGTCTTTTTCTTTAGCGCTTCAAATGTCATTTTCTTGCCTTCTGGTCTCCTAGGTGACTAGTGAGAAATCAGTTGAGTATCTCTTGTGCATGATGAGTTTCTTTTCTGTTGCTGCTCTTAGGATTCTTTGTCTTTCAACAGTTTGATTATGACATTTCTAGGTGTGAATCACTTTGATTTTTTTCCTAGTTGGAGTTTGTTGAGTTTTTGGAATGTACACATTGTTTTTCATAAAATTTGGGGGTTTTGGCTATCCTTTCTTAAAATATTATATCTGCCCCCTTCTTTTCCTCCTCTCCTTCTGGGATTCCTATTGTGCATTTGTTGGCATGCTTGATGGTTTTAGTTATTGTACTTTCCAACTCCAATATTTCTATCTGGTTCCTTTTGTATAATTTTTGTTTCTTTGTTGATATTCTGTTTCATGAGAAATCATTCTCAGACATCATAAGCTCCTTAGACATGGCTTCCTTAGTTCTTTGAACATATTTTAAATAGTTGATTTAATGTCTTTGTTTTGTTAGTCTATCTCTAACTTAGGTTTCCTATGTGTCATTTTCTGTTGATGTCTTTTTTTCCTGTATATGGAACCATGCTGTCCTTATATGTCTTAGGACTTTTTTTGAACAATGATTAAAATATTGTAGTGTGCCACCTCTGGAAATCAGATTCTCTTTCCTCTCCGTTTTTTTGTTTGCTTATTCTTATTTATTCATTGGGTGACTCTTAAGAACTAACTTTAAAAAATATTTCTATTGATTTCAGAGAGGGAGAAGAAGAGGGAGGTAGAAACATCCAAGGTGAGAGAGCATTACTGTTCAGTTGCCTTCTGCACACCCCCTGCTGGGAATCGAGCCCACAACCTGTGGCTTATGCCCTGACTGGGAAATGAGCCCTGACCTCCTGGTTCATAAGTTTACACTCAACCACTGAGCCACACCGCTGGGCAAGAACTGATTTTTTAAAGTCCATGTTCTTTGTTGTGTGTGATGACTGAAGACTGCTCAGTTAGTTCTTTAGATGCGTGGAACTCATAAGTTTGACAACGTTTTTGCGAAGTTCTCTGTTGTGTGTGTGGAAGCTGGCCTTCAGCATTCTCTACCCTCCACTTTGGTCAGAGGCCTCTCTTCACTATTCAGCAGCCTTGGGCATTGGTGTGATTTCCAGATTCCCAGAAACCTGCTGGAGCTTCTCAAAGCTCTCTATTGACAATTTGTTCCTCAGCTTTTCTTTTAAAGAACTTTATTTTTCTTAACTATTGGTTTGCCCACAACTGTTTTTCCCTTTCTCAGACAGTTAAAATAATGCACTAATTGCCTAATTGATTTTAACAAACACCCTAAGCTTTTTGCATTGAAAGAGCTCCGAGTCAGGTTAAATAGACAGCCTTTCAAGTGGTGCGCATCATCCAACCACTAGAGAGGTCAAATAATGACAATTGTGGGAGAATTGGACTTTGAAGTCACTCCTCCCCATTCTGTCCTCTCCTGTGGCTTACAGGCGGACTGAGGACTGTTGGTTTCATTGCTACTTTGGCGAGGGGAGTCAAGAGCAGGGAGATAGGAATAGAGAGGGTCAGAACACCACAAGGTGGTCTCTTGCATGCTCGCTGTGAGAGAGAGAGAGAGAGAGAGAGAGAGAGAGAGAGAGAGAGAGAGAGAGAGAGAGAGAGATTTGTTGTTCCACTTATTTATACATTCACTGATTGTTTCTTGTATGTGTCCTGACCAGGGACCAAACCCTCAACCTTGGTGCCTCAGAACGATGCTCCAACACACTGAGCTATCCAACCAACGCGGTCTCTCTCTTTTTATTGAGATACTTGATTGCTGCCTAAATTGCTGCAAGCCTTTGATTAATTTCAGAGTTCTGAAAAAGTTGATCCCGACAATGTTTTCTTTTATGCAAGAGAGAATTTTTGTAGGTCTTTACTGTGTTTGTTGATATCCTCGCTTTTGGTTCTCTTTCGTCTCTAAGTATGACCCTTTTTACTCATCTTCATGCTTGCCATTGCCCTGTAGGAATTTGAGTTTATTAGATTATCTCTTTAAGATAATTTTTGATTCTCAAAAATTCTGGTTTTTGTTTTTCGCTTAAAAGTCCAAGAGCCTGAAAAACACTGAGTTAAACTTAATTTAAAATAATAATGATTTTTTTGTTCTCAATAATTAAGTGTCTGGGAAAAATAAAGGACCTTGTTCTCAGCAAAATATATAAAGTATTAATATTCTTTGTTTCTCATTAGTGGTTTTTATACGGGTATTTTTGTGTATGTGTATCTGCCTCTTTTGTTGCTTATTAATGTTTGTTTTTTACCTCCTAAGGCAGTAAAGAATGCTGATGGGAGAACCGTTTCCCTAATTTTAAGATTGTTGAGCTGGTTGCCATGATGGGTAAGTTCACACTAAAATAATTTTTTGTCTACAATTGAAGGCTAAAATAGGGGAGAATTTTTTTTTTTTTCTGCATTCATGATAAACTTGTAGCCACTATGGAAAACAATATGGAGGTTTCTCTCTGTAACCATGAGTGCAGTGCCATCATGTGGTCCAAATTCTCCAGTTTTGTCGTCTTTAAATTGGATATCCTTTTTTTGAACTCCTATTAACTTTCCATTTTGGTTGCTCATACTTGCAATCTGGGCTGTGTGTTCATCAAATTGATTTCTACTTTCTCAAGTAATACTGTACTATAGAAAACAAAGAACAGCCATTGCTTAAGAACATATACCAAAGTAGTCATAGAAAAACATGAATATTTTTAAGTATGATTCACAGATATTTGAATTTTTTATTGAGGATATTCTCCTATAATTATTTTAAGTATAATAAATAAGCACATAAAGTATCTAATTAAACATGCCTAATAAAATATTTTACTTGAAATGATTTCCCAAATATATATTTTTGTACTCAACTAAATGTCCTTTCAACATGTGTCAGGAACCCACTGCTTTGTCTTTGTGACTGTCAGTCAGACCGTGGGGCCCTCTGGGCATCCTTATTGCCTATTGATCAACTCATGATCTTTATGACATTTACAGCCTGTCTTATCTGCCTAGAAACGTGACCACCACAGAGGTTCTTGAGTAAAACAGGCTGAGAATTGTTAGGAAAGTGCTCGTGGTGTGTTTCTGCTCACACTTTGCTGGATCTTTTGTGGATTTGTTAGCTTACATCTTGTCAGCTTCCTCAAAGTAAGTTGCCTATCAGGTATTTATCTACCATGTGATTCTTCTTTAAACCGGAAGAAGAAGGAGCTCAGTTAAATTGCTCTTTATTAGTATGTCATCTCTCTAAGAAGTTACTTAGTATATTCAAATGACCTTCTTTATTTTTATACACATACCAGGGGCCCGGTGCACAAAAATTTGTGCACGGGGGGGGGGGGGGGTGTCCCTCAGCCTGGCCTGTGCCCTCTCCCAGTCTGGGACCCCTCTGGGGATGCCCACCTGCTGGTGTGCCTGGCCAGCCTGGGTGAGGGGCCAATGTCTGTTTGCAAGCTGGCCAAGCTCCCCAGTGGAAACCCTCACCTCAGGGGGTGTAGCAAGCCTGGGTGAGGGGCTGAGGGCAGTTTTCAGGCCGGCCACAGCTCCCACTGACCCTACGGGCCACCTGCCTGGGAAGCCGAGGCTGGGGTGGCGCTGGCCACCCCATCAGCCTCCCGGGCGGGGGCCGCGGGGTCCAGCCGCCTGGTCCCCGCCTCCCCCCCCGCCCCAGGCTCCCACCTGGGAAAGCATCCGCAGGCCCAAGGCGCTGGATGCCTTCCCAGGCGGGAGGCTCCCAAGATGGCGGAGGCCGCAGCCCCAGAGAAGCCACACACCGGGGCTGTGGCCTCCGCTATCTTGGCTGGGCTAATTTGCATACAGCAGCTCTGATTGGCTGGTGGGCGTGGCTTACCCCCGTCCTGGAGAAACGGTTAATTTTAATATTTCGCTTTTATTAGTTAAGATGATAGAAAACAGTACTTTTGAAAAACAAAACCAGGAAATTAGTGTATGTAAATGTGATAAGAGATTTAAGCCAAAGCCTCCCCAGCCACTTATTTATTTTGGTATTATGATATGAAACATGTAAAAATACCTAAATTCAAGTGTTTGAGTTTTTTCTAATGAAGAAAGTAATTAAAACATAGATATGTTTAAATATTAGAACTTCTCTCACCCAGTACAGAATTAAGGATCTTACTTTTCTCAAGAAGGTTCTGTCATATAATTTTATTTCAGTTGAGATCATTCTCAGCTAATTTTTTTCTAAGGAAAGATTTATTTTTATCAATAAGTGTCATAGTCTGGCTTGGACCTATGGACAGAATGCATGTTGTGATTATATTATACCCATGGGCTCAGTTACTCTTGAGCTAAGCTAACGTTTTGATTAGATTTTATTTTACAAAGGTTACTTATAAAATTTTCTCTTGCCCTGACTGGTTTGGCTCAGTGGATAAAGCATCAGCCTGCGGACTGAAGAGTCCCGGATTCGATTCTGGTCAAGGGCATGTACCTTGGTTGCGGGCACATCGGCAGTGGGGGTGTGCAGGAGGCAGCTGATCGATGTTTCTAACTCTCTATCTCTCTCCCTTCCTCTTTGTAAAAAAGCAATAAAATATATTTAAAAAATTTTTTTTCTCTAAACCTGTAATTTATTAATAATATCCTTGGAACCATTAATTTTCATTTTAATATGCAAAAATATTGAGTGTTACAAAAATTAACACATTAGAGAAGTCAGGTATTTGTGTTTGAAAGACGATGAAGCCTTTGAATTGCCACATTCATTTAACTGATTTTTTATTACAAGATGAAGCATGTTTTAATTATTACTATTTTGGAACATAAATTATTACCAAAATGGTTACTTTTTAAAAAACATATTTGTATTGATTTCAGAGAGAAAGGGAGAGGGAGGGAGAGATAGAAACATCAATGATGAAAGAGAATCATAGATTGGCTGCCTCTTGCACGCTCCCTAATAGGGACTGAGCCTGCAACCCAGACGTGCGCCCTGACTAGGAACCCATCTGTGACCTCCTGGTTCACAGCTCAGCACTCAGCCACTGAGCCACGCTGGCCAGGCCACAATGGTTACATTTTAAAGTGTAAGCTGTAAAGTCTCTCTCTCTCTCTCTCTCTCTCTCTCTCTCTCTCTCTCTCTCTCTCTCTTTAACCAATTGTTGGTTATTATCAGTGGAATTGATGTATTAGTGAAAATCAATTATGTTGTCCCTGAAGTTTTCTGGAGAGTATATAATTGGCATTACTAAAAGGCTCATGCTCATAGTCTTATGAAGAAATCTTTGATCTGTTTGGAAAAAATTAAAAATTTATGGTTCATGATTCTTTCCATTTTATAGATTTATTTTCCCCTTGGGAATGGAATTTTCTTGTTTTGTTACCTTTTGAATTGTTCCTGGTTGAGATCATTAAAGAGTTTTTAAATGTTCTTAGTCTTATTGAACCTTGTGGAGAAGAAGTTCAAGAAAACACTTCATAAAATCAGTAGGCAAAGCTTTTGTTGTTTCTGACTTGAAGTCTGATGAAAGAGAAAAACTCTAAAAGGAATTCTGTTCTTTGAACATAAATGCTAAGTAATGATGGTATTTATAGAAAGTCATTCCCCCCCCACACACACACACACACTTGTTTTATTAAAGATTTTAGATGTCTTGTGATGTTTTGTTTAGGTGTCATAGAAAAGAACTTGTCATAACAAAGCTGTTTCGACCCATATTCTAGGATGTTACATCATTAGAAGAATCAGAATGACTATTTTGCCTGTAAAAATCTCATGTATGGACACCCAGTATGATGCTAGTGCTCGTGTCCAGTGCTATTCGAACATTACTGCTCTTCAGTTTTTAAATGGAAATTTCATTTCACCAAAATAACAAGCATAGGCATTGAAAATGTTCTAGATTTTTGCATTAAATTTTATTATAAACTTTGTGTTTGATGTCAGTGGTAAATACGTATTGAAATTACAAGTCTGACTATGTTATTTTAAAAATACCTAGATGATCAGCAGGCTTTGAACTCAATCATGCAAGATTTGGCTGTTCTTCATAAGGCTAGTAGACCAGCATTGTCCTTACAAGAAACCAGAAAAACAAAATCTTTATCACCAAAAAAGCAGGTATTTGTTTCAATAATATTTTAATAAATTTATATTGTTCTATGAATTATTTTTCTTGAATATCGTGATCTTACAGAAGTTTTGCTTAAAGTATTTAGCTTTTATACTTTTGAATCAAATATTTTGTTAAACATTTTTTATAAGTGTGTGTTTAAAAAATGGTAGAATTACATTTAATATGGTAACTGCTCTCTGAAGTTGTTTCATCCATTCTTAAAGCACATAGATAAGCAATTTTTTATTTATCTAAAGTCTTCTATTCTGTATATTTACACATGATGATCATTTTGATTCTTTTTGTTAATTCTCAATATGGGATATTTTTTTCATTGCTTTTCATAGAGTGGAAAGGAGGGAGGGAGGAATGGGGAAGAGAGATTAATGTGAGAGGGTCACATCCCCAGTTGCCTTTGCATGTGCCCTGACCAGGGGGTGGGGATCAAACCCACAACCTTTTGACAAGTTTCTACCCAGCTCTGTACCCTTGACCAGGAACTGAATCTGAAACCCTTCGTTGCTGAGCCAAGACTCTAACCACTGATTGCACCAGCCAGGGCCATTCTGATTCCATAGATAAAATTTGTTTGGGATGTTGCCCTGAAGAGTAGAGATACAGTATGCTAAATTTCCCTCTAACAGGATTAGCAAGTGTCTCATGCCCATGATGCCGTCATTAGTAGATCCTGTTGATCTTCTCTCTTGACCCCAAATTCAGCAACATAATGCTCAACCTGGCTCTCTGGCAGACCCTATCAATTTATTGGAGTTGATACTGAAATGCAACCTTCTCCATCAGCTCTGGGTTTTTATTATTATTATTATTATTGATTTTTAGAAAGTAGAGGAAGGGAGTGGAATAGAGAGATAGAAACATTTATGAGAGAGGAACATCATCGATTGACTGCCTCCTGCACAGCCCCTCCTGGGGATTGAGCCTGCAAACAAGGTACATGCCCTTGACCAGAATCAAACCTGGGGCCCTTTAGTCTGCAGGCCAACACTCTGTCCACTGAGCCAAATCGGATCGGGCCCCTCTGCTGTTTTAACTGCATGACTAAGAAAAATAATAAGTTTTGTTTGATTTCTGAAATGATTTATCATTTCATTACAGAATGATGTCCGAGTCAAATTTGAACATAGAGGAGAAAAAAGGTAAGGAAAGAAACATTACAATTCAGACTATCAATTTAATTAAATGCGTTCTAGTTAAAGCCATTAAAGGTTCTTTCTATATTTTAATGAAGGCTTGTGGCTTACAAACTGAGAATGGAATAATCCTTGATAACGTGTAACATGTATTTAAACAAGATAAAAACAGTCAAAATTCAGGCTAAACAGAAAGATAAATGTTTTTACTTTGCAATATTTGGAAGTAAATAAGATCATTATATAATGCAGCCCAGCCTGTGCCCTCTCCCAGTCTGGGACCCCCTCGGGGGATGTCCACCTGCTGGCATGCCTGGCCAGCCTGGGTGAGGGGCTGATGGCCATTTTAGGCTGCCCATAGCCCCTTCAGGATTCGGGACCCTACTGGGGTGCCTGGCCAGCCTGGGTGAGGGGCTGATGGCCATTTCAGGCTGCCCACAGCCCCTTTAGGGTTCGGGTCCCTACTAGGGTGCCTGGCTGGAAGCAGGTATCTGGGATTTATTTAACTTCTATAATTGAAACTTAGTAGCCTTGAGTAGAGCTCAGGGCTCACAGGGCCCTGGCCTCCTCCATTGCCCGGGGCAACTCCAGCTCCATGGCTACCGCCATCTTAGTTGAGTTAATTTGCATTTTTCTCCTGATTGTTTAGTGGGCGTGGCTGGTGGGCATGGCTTGTGGGTGTAACAGAGTGAGGTTCAATTTGCATATTACTCTTTTATTAGATTAGATTATCTCCATATAAATCTCCTTTTCATATTATACTCTACAGAATTATGTATGTGGACTTAACATTCACAATTTTAAAAATACATATATTTTTATTGATTTCAGAGAGAAAGGGAGAGGTTCAGAGAGAGAGAAACATCAATGATGAGAGAGTACCATTGATCGCCTGCACGCTCCATACTGGGGATCAAGCCTGCAACCCGATCATGTGCCCTAATTGGGAATTGAACCGTGACCTCTTGGTTCATAGGTCGACACTCAACCACTGAGCCACGCCAGCTGGCAACATTCACAATTTTGATTATTCTCAACATACGACATGTACTTAATTAGTAACATTGAGGGAAATGAGTTGGAATGATGGCTGTGAATTATTTAGGAGAGGGGTAAGCCTAGTCTTCTTTCAGGTCTGTATCTCCATACAGTAGTAGAGGTGGGTGGTAATAGTTAACAACAGCATTATTAACAAGATATTTGGAGTTGGAGAATATGGGATTTCATGTTTGTTATTCATGTCTCATTAATTTAACGAAAGATCTATCCATTTTAAAGACTTTAAAAAGGCTCATAAATCATATAACCTGAGATGTGAAATGTTTTACACAGAGATATAGTTTTTAAAAATGCAATATGCTAGATATACTATTATAAGTGTTGTCCATTCTGCTTTTTCTATTTACCATTTGTTTGTTTTTTTCATTGTGGAGCACTATTTATTGAGTGCTTGTTATCTGCTGGGCCCTGAGGGAACAGTCATTGAAGCAGATGGTCTCTCCCTTACAGAGCTTACAAGCTAGTAGTGGTTTCCAGGTGTAGGCGCATGTTCCTGGAAGCAGCACAAGCCAATCCATTGTGATGCAGGAAGAAATGCTAGAATTATTTTTTTTTAATTCTTTAAAAATATTTATATTTAAATGTTGAGTTGATAAGGGTACGAGAAATCAAATTTTGGACCCCCGAAGAATGACTTTATTATTTTTAACAGTTTTCTTCCATTTCATAGTATGGATATCACATAGTTAAGTTTAATTATTTTCTTCAGCGACCATTTTACATTTCTCTTTAATACTCATATATAACAATTTCAGTGCAAAGTACAAACTGCAGAGCTTTGTGAGGATTTCCTGTTTATAATTTGTATTAGAATAGAACAGACTTCAGAGTTTTTGAACTTTGTGTTGAGAGTTAGTGCACTTGATCCCAAACAAGCCATGTGGTGCTCATGTATAGTGGGCGTTTATATCTTTACTTAGCTTCAGTGTATCCAGATGGTAACTGTTGAGGAGTGCTCACTCTTCCTAAGAAAATAAAATGCTTTAAAACTCCATTTACACAGGATCCTTCAGTTCCCCAGACCGATTAGACTGGAGCATCTGAGGTCGAAAGCTAAAACTGCCTTTGGACAGTCCGTGGAGCTCCATTATACCAATAATGAGGTAAGTGGGAAGTTTCACTTTAAGTCTTTCTTGTTTTGGAAAGTAGTGTATTCCATTTCAGAGACTGTTTTAGGACTGTTGCGTTTTTATTCAGGGATTGATGCAGATATGGTATGTTAGAGGAATGATAGAGCACAAATTTGTAAATTTAATTAAAATGGATTTTTCCATTGTCAAAAATATTAAAAGGCACTACTGTGAGAATAATTGAATGAGAATCTATTAAAGTAGGAAATGCACATATATATATAATTTAAACATTTGCTGCTTATTTATATTTTATTTTTACTCTGTGTACATGCTCTATACTTACTAAAGAGACAGTAGAGGTTTGGTAGTGAGTTTAGTTAAAACTTATAGGATTATTTTCATGGTGGTTAAGACATGATTAGATCATGTTTATGTTTGGGAGTCGGTACATGATCTTAAGGGCTTGCTGTGGCCCTGAGGAGCTCTGTGTTCTGGGGAACCCCTTTTGAAACTTCTGTAAAATTTGGATTAGATTTGATGATCTCTAAGGTTTCTTTCAGGTCCTATGAAGAGATCTCCAAGATATTGAGACCTTAAAATTTTTAGGGACAATGTAGTTAACCGGTTAATTCGTACTTTTATTTTTTTTGTTTATCCCCTCAGAAAATACTTGTTGACTTTTCCAGGCATAATTCTATGAGTAGGAATTACAGCCCCTTATGGAATTTATAGGCTTTTATAGTAGGAGAAGCAGACAGTTAATAAATGAACTGTTTAAATATATTAAGTTCTTTGAAGGGAATGCATGAAATATTGTGATAAAGAATAAAGGCAAGGGCAGTAGGTATTCTATTTAGATAGTACTAAGGAAGAACTGACTGAGGTGCTGATGTTTAATTACTGAAAATTGAGATAGGAAAAGACAACCCTGCAAAGAGTTTGAGAGAAAGTACATGCTTGGTAGAGAAAGCAGTTTGTGCACAGTGGGAGGCCCTACCGTGGAAAAGGCTTCTGCGCTCCAGGTGTGAATGGTGTTGGTCCCAGTCCCTAGGCCAAGGACTGGACCTCCTTGGATGTCAGGTATCGGACGGAGAAGATATGAGCAGTCATAGGCATATAAGAGAGGCTTTATTGTAGACCCAGTAACCCTTGCTAATATAGTAGCAAACACAGGAGCCATTGCTAACAAAGTAGCCTAACCAAGCAGCCACATACCAACTGGTCAGTAATACATCTTCCCTATACAGCAACCCCGTACTGGCTGGTCAGAAGCAACTTATATACAGCTTAAATAAGTTCAGACAACAGAGGCTTTATGCCAAATAGTGACCTCAGTATTTGGGCTACCGACAGGCACACCTGCGCAGCGTATAGCTTGCTGCGTCCTTTTGAACCTGCATATAGTAACTTAGCCTTGAACACCCTGATTAGGATTCCCACACTCAAGAGTGACCTTGATCCGGTGTACTCGGGACAGGGTTCCTACAGGAAGCTTAGTGAAAATTAATTTTAGAAAACATTTGAAACATTCTGCAAATAAAAACATTTGAAAATATGTTTTCAAATAAATTAATTTAAAGCAAAATAATATGCTAATGTAATGTGTCTAAAGAAATAGCTGAAAACAAAGTATTTTGATTAAAAAATCCCTTTTCGAAGAAATAATATACCTGAACAAAATGATGAGTACTTCAATATTTTAAGACCGTAAATTTTTATTTTTCAGATACTTTTTGGCTTTTTATTAGCCATGAACATCTTGTTGCCTTGTCCTGTCTTGGCACTTATTTCTGTTTGTGCTGGCCTGATGTCCAGCTGCTAGCCCCTGAGACGGAGAGCTTTTCAGGGGCATGGTGATAGGTCTAGGCTGAAGCACAGGGATGGATGGGCAGTGAGGAGGGGCAGGCTCCACTGGCCACAGTGATAACTTGCTGGATAATGCACACCTGGTGTGTCTCCTCTTCCTGGTCTTCCCCATTTCCCTACAGTGTTTCCAAGTTCATCTTACTGTGTAAACAGCCTTAAATTTTAATCTTTATCTCATGGTATGATTCTAGGGGAACCCAGATGCATCTTTGTTTTTGTTTGTTCTAAAATGGTTTCATAGAAAATTTTCAGATGTCAAGTACATTAAAACTACAATATTATCTTGCTTTACCAGGGAAGTAGGTCTGTCAAGAAAAATGATGTTAGTTTGGCATAATTTTTTCATATTGTAGCTAACTGTGCTTGTTCCTAGAATTACTGTTTCTTTTCTGAGTTCTCCAAATTTGTTTAAATATAATTTTTTGTAAGGTTTTCTTGAGGGCTGACATCAAGCTAATTGCTCTGTTGTTTTAGGAACCCTCTTCCATGTTCTAAAAATAGAAAAACTTCCCCATTGACAGACATTTCCCCCCACCCCCATGCTTTCTGAAGGGTTTTTGGGAGTGGTTCTGCCATTATCTCTGGGTGGAATGTGGTAGAGAAGGCATTAGGATGAGATTATGTTGTTTAAAATTTTCTTGCAGCTCAGATTCTGTGAATTAGCCATGTCATAATTTACATCATGACCAACTCAGTGCCCCTCCTTGGACATTGGGGCCACTAGGAAAGAACTTATAAGGAATGTTAGTTTTTTTGGCCTGTGGATAAGCAAAACCCATTTACACTGTTATTATTCCAGTTCTATAAATATTTTTTTTCCAGTGCAATATAAATTTTTTTCTAAAAGGGCCATTATTCTATAAACTTCTAGCTTGCCAGAATCGAAACAACCAGTAACGTTAAGCCAATGATTGGATTTATTAGTTGGGCTCCTGCGTATATTAGATGTGTCAGGTGTCTCTGTGTCTCTGTGTGCTTTGTCTTGGGGGTAAAGGTGGGGTGTGCATTGAAATAAAGTGAGTGGATATTCTGCCCTTGCCGTTTGGCTCAGTTGGTTGGAGCATTGTCCTGTTCTGTACACCAAAAGGTTAGGGGTTCGATTGCTGGTTTGACCCCTGATAAGGACAGTACAGGAAGCAACTGATCAATGTTTCTCTCTCACATCAAGGTTTCTCTCTACCCTCATTCCTCTCTCTCTGAAAATCAATAAAAATATATCCTTAGGTGAGGATTAAAATAGGGGGAGAAAAGAAAGCAAATGGATTTTTTCCATTTGGAAACCTTTTTATGGATTTTTTCATGTTTCACTATATGAAGTCAGGAAAATAATTCACTTCATTCAAATTTAGTTTCTATTTAGTGGGTTTTTTAACCCAATTTTAAGTTTTCTTTCCAGAGGAGTTTAATATTAACACACAACTGGTTTATCTACTCTAATAAAAGAGTAATATGTAAATTAACCATCACTCTAAGACACCTAAGCCATGCCCCCAGCCAATCAGAGTGGCTGCATGCAAATTAACCCAGCCAAGATGGAGGCCAGCAGCCACAGAGCTAGAACAAACAGGGGGCTTCCGTTGCAACTGCCTGCCTAGGCTGGCTGGGCCTCTGCTCATGGCAACAATGTTTCAATTACAGAAGCCATGGAGCTGAAGCAAACAAAGTTTCAATTATAGAAGATAAATAAATCTCAGAAACCTGATTCCAGCCAGCCTCGCTGGGACCTTGGGTCAATGGGAGCTGTGGGCAGCCTAAAAGCCTGAAAACGGCCCTCAACCCCGCACCCAGGCTGGCCAGGTACCCCAGTAGGGACCCGAACCCTGAAGGGGATGTGAACAGCCTGAAAATGGCCCTTAGCTCCTCACCCAGTCTGGCCACATGCACATGGGGTGAGGGTTTCCACTGGGGTGCTTGGCCAGCCCTGCAAACAGCCATCAACCCCTCACCCGGGCTGGCCAGACATGCCAGCAGGGGGACATCCCCTGAGGGTCCCAGACTGCGAGAGGGCATAAGCCAGGCTGAGGGGGGCCCCCCCGCCCCGAGTGCACAAATTTTTGTGCACCGCTCCCTAGTCAATAATAAGCAAGAAGGAAATAGTTTTCATAAATAAGCCTAAATTGAATTCATGAAGTAGGAAAATATTGGGTGATTTATTTAATATAATTTAAACAAGCAAAGACTTATAAAATTTGTATCCGGTGGCCTTAGAACCTTAGAACATACAAGGAACCCATCAGAACTACAGGCAGCAGTCCAGGCTCCACTCCAGGTACCCGCTCCAGAATGTCCACATCTCACATTTGCAAACAGAGAAAAATATTTGGGTACCTTAATTTAACCCAGTGTTTTTCCGTCACAGCAGCAGTATCATGGAGAAGTAAATATTTCCAATTATAATAAAATGTGTAGTAAAAGTAAATATTCAGATTTTCCCCTCAAATGAAAAATTGGCAAAACAATCTTTATCATTTCTTTAAAATGTTTTTTAGTGCTTACCATATAATAAAAAAGGAATATTAACGATAGGAACAAGATGCACCAATATGGTTCATAATTGATAGATAATGAAAATAATTTAAGGAGATTAGGCTTGTTCTATAATACCAAACAGTTACGTGTTTTTTTTTTATTAGAAAAAAATTTCTCATAGAGAAAAAAAGGGTCAGGCTAGTTGATAAGTTGTAATGTATAAAATTAGCTACACACAGAAATTGGGAATATAATTTCAAGCACAGATTAAGTAAACATAAACAGATTATAATGGAATTCTTTCTTTTCTTTTAAAAAAAATATTTTTATTGATTTCAGAGAGAAAGGGAGAGGGAGAGAGAGAGAAACATCAGTGATAAGAGAGAACCATTGATTGGCTGCCTCCTGCACGGTCCCCCACGGAGGATCGAGCCCACAAGTCAGGCATGAGCCCTGTCTGGGAGTTGAACCATGACTTTCTGGTTCATAGGTCGATGCGCAAACCATTGAGCAATGCTGGCCGGATGAATTCTTTCTTATTAGTCCAGTGAGTCCTCACTTAATAGCATTGACAGGTTCTGTAACTTTAAACAAAACAACTTATAATGAAACAATTTTAACACAGGCTGATTGATATAAACAAGATTTGCATTCCTGCACATCAGAAACTGTATACTTGTGTCTGGCAGCTTTCTTAAAACAAGGAATTTTTTTCATAAATCTGTAGAGAATGAATGCACACCATATCAGCTAGTGGGTTTGGGTGCAGATGAAGCTTTCACTCTGTGATTCTTATTAAACAACACTTAGCAAGTGTCTGTTCTCTTCTGTGTGCTCCATGTTAGGGGGGCAGAGCGGCATCCTTGACTTCAAGGAATTTATACTGTACTAGAGGCCCAATGCACAAAATTCATGCATGGGTATGGTCCCTAGGCCTGGCCAGCGATCAGGGGGCCGCCGCTAGCACCTGCCTTAGAGGTGACCGGCAGGGGGCAGCGCTGGCCTGCTTGCCAGCTGGCCCCGTGTCCCCCCCCCCCCCCCCCGATCGTCCTGCTGCTGCCACAGATTGCCTCCCATAGGTGGGGCAATCGGGCAGCGGTGTCAACCTGCTTGCCAGCCGGCCCTGCCCCCTGTCATCAGTCACCTTCCTCTGCGGGGTGACCAGTGGTGTGATTGCGGGGAGGGGGGGAGCCTGGCTGGTCTGGGGCCTGTGGGCTGGGGGCAGCTCCTGAGTTGAGCGTATTCCCCCTGGTGGTCAGTGCGTGTCATAGCAACCGGTCATTCCGCTGTTTGGTCAATTTGCATATTAGGCTTTTATTATATAGGATAGGACCCAAAATTAACTAGGACTTTACATTTGAGCGGCTTTTGTACTGTGCTGGTTAAAGCAGGCTAAGTGTGAGATATGTTTGCAGTTTTTATTCTGTCTTTATAATGAAATGGGATATACTTTGAAGGTTGTTGAAAGAGTCATCTTATGCTAAGTTTGCAGTGTTTCAAAAAGAAAAAGGTATTTTGATTTTGTTTAATTGTATCATGCATGTTCTCAGATACCCCCAGGGGCTTTTGTCTTGTATAATATCCGATCCAGTAGGAGACCATGAGAGCCGATTTCCACATTCAGAATTCACTATTTAGCTTACATTTGTTTAGAGTGTAGTGTTCAAGCCTCCAGGGTTAGGGAGATGAGCCCCTCCATTGCAGCTGTCACAGATACTCTTTATGTGAGAATGCAAATTCATCATTCCTATTAAAAAAAACAACTAAAAGTTTCATCAATGAAAGATAATAGTACCTTTTATTTTATACTAGCGGCCTGATGCACGAAATTCAAGCAAGGGGCTCAGCCCTCACAACCTGGGCCAGCCCCTCACAGCCCCTCACAGCCCCTCACAGCCCCTCACAGCCCCTCGCAGCCCCTCACAGCCCCTCACAGCCCCTCGCAGCCCCTCGCAGCCCCTCGCAGCCCCTCTCAGCCCCTCGCAGCCTCGGCCAGCCCTTGCAGCCCGGAAGTCGTTCAGCTGTTCGGTCTAATTAGCATATTAGCTCTTTCTTATCTAGGACTAGAGGCCCGGTGCATGAAATTCATGCAGGGGGGTGGGGAGGGAGTGATCCCTCATCCCCGCCTGCGTCCTATCGCAATCTGGAACCCCTCAGGGGATGTTGGGCCTAAACTGGCAGTTGGACATCCCTCTTGCAATCTGGGACCAGTGACCGTAGTTTTCATACAGGTGAAAGGCGTCTTGCTGTTGTATGGGCAGCTACGTTTTTTTGCCTTGATCATTAAAAGTAGTACATAGCATGATCCTTCTGAGGCAGTAGTACCATTTTCCCCATCTTATGAGTGGAAAAACTGAAGCAGAGAGGTTTTGTAATTGACTTTGTCACATAAGTGTCAGAATCAGGGCTGACCACAAAATGTGCAAGACATGCATGTCATCGCTGCATCATCCTGTTTTGTTTTTTTTTCAGTGTTAGAGTAGCCTTGCCAGGTTTTAATTTTTAAATCTAAGAGACTGTTCCCAATATATAAGGTAGGGTCCCTAGGCCTGGCTGGCAATCAGGGCCAATCTGTGTGGCGACCGGTGGGCAGGGTGATCGGGGGGGCACCCGCCTTGACTGGCGGCCTGGTACCACCTGCTGGCTGGCCCCACCCCCTGATCACACTGCTGGTTACCTTCTTCTGTGGGAAGCAACAGGCAGGGTGCTCACTGGACAGCCCACCCCCTAATTGCCACTGCCAATCAGCTCCCTTTTTGGGGGGGGCAGATGCTCAACACAGGAGCTGCCCGTTCCACCGTTTGATTAGTTTGCATATTAGGATTTTATTATATAGGATAGGATAGTTTTTGTGTACTCTTTAATGCTGTTTTGGAGTGAAGGTACTATAACTTAAGTTTAGCAATATTATGGAAATACTAGGGGCCTGGTACACAAAAACTTGTGCACTCGGGGGGTGGGGGTCCCTCAGCCGGGCCTGTGCCCTCTTGCAGTCTGGGACACCTCGGGGGAGATGTCCACCTGCTGGCATGCCTGGCCAGCCTGGGTGAGGGGCTGAGAGCCATTTTCAGGCTGCCCACAGCCCCTTCAGGGTTCGTGCACTGGGGGGGTGGGAGGGCTGGTGAGTGCAGGCCTGGACATTTCCCACCGGAGGGCCCACGATTGCACACGCCTGATGGGACCCCACCGCTGAGGGGACACACCTGGCGCAGAGCTGAGTGACGAGCCAGGGGCGGACACTGGTGCAGGATTGCTCGGTGGGGCCCTGCTGCTGAGCAAACACACCCGGGGTGGAGCCGGGCAGCAGACTGGCTTCAGATTCTCCGCACTGTGCAGCAGATGTTCCCGCATGCCCCCAAGGAGGCCCCTGGGGCAGAGCCAGGCATCAGACCCAGGACGGCTGCTTCTGCACGCCCCGCAGAGGCCCCCGTGTTCCCACATGCCCCGCAGAGGCCTCCGGGGGGGCGGAGCCAGGCAGTGGACCTGGGACGGGCGCTCCTAGATGCCCTGAGGAGGCCCCACAGGCCGGACCCCCCCCCCCCCAAACTGAGCTGACACACCTGGCACAGCTATGCTGGCCGAGGAGGCTCCCAGTGCAGAGCCGCCCTGTCAGCCTCCATCTTGGCTGGGTTAACTTGCATACAGCCGCTCTGATTGGCTGGTGGGCGTAGCCCTGAGCAGAGGCTCAGCCAGCCTAGGCAGGCAGTTGCAACAGAAGCCTCTGGTTTGCTCTAGCTCCATGGCTGCTGGCCTCCATCTTGGCTGGGCTAATTTGCATACAGCCGCTCTGGTTGGCTGGGAGGCGTGGCTTGGCTGGTGGGCATGGCTTAGGTGTCTTGGGTGATGGTCAATTTGCATATTACTCTTATATTAGATCCTAGATAATTAATTTTAACATGTTTCTAGAATAATTTAATGATTCATAAAGCAAAAATAGTGTTTATAATTTATTCTGTGATTTTAGTGGTGGTAGAATCGGAAGAGCAAAGTCTGGATACATGTATTCATTCGGAATTCCATTATAGTGACAAATCAAAGAGGCAGATATTCTGGGAGCTCTAAGTTGTAATCCCGTAGGAATGAGATGGTCCTGGAAGGAGTTGGTGGCTGCATGATTCCTGGTGTTCCTTTTTGTGTAGTTGGTGATCCCGTTAACTACTCAAGATGACTTGGACAAAGCTGTGGAACTGCTGGATCGCAGTGTTCATATGAAGAGCCTCAAGATATTACTTGTAGTAAATGGAAGTACACAGGTATGAATCGGGATTGTTTGTCAGTAAGGACTATAGGATTTGTGCCTGTGAAAATTAATATATGAGACATAGTTACAGTTTATAATTATTGATATATTTTCAATATGATTAAATGAAAACATACACATTGTAACTGCTGTCGTTTAATGTCTTTATTCCTCAAAACTCTATAGCCAGTATTATAAGTGTTATATATTATACATATAAAACTAGCAGAAACAGAACTTGGGAAGAATTATGTTAAAATGTTGAAGAGTAGATTTGATAAGACTCATAAACAATATAGAATATCTAGGATGTTTTTAGTAGGGGAGAAGATTCTGTTTAAAGCCTTAAAGGAGAAGAATAGCATTAATCATCCTTTTTCCTCTGTAGGCTACTAATATAGAACCATTGCCATCACTAGATGATTTGGATAACACAGTATTTGAAGCAGAGAGGAAAAAACGACTTTCTGTAATAGGTAAGAGAGCTAATATCTGAATCATGAAATGGGTGATTTCTCAGTTTTTTCCTCTAACCTTTATATAACTAAACATAACCCTGATAAATAGCAGGCTATCTCTAACTCTCTGTAATTTATCTAAGTTAACTATGTGATAGTATCTGATATTTCTTGAAAAAATTAGGTCAAATATTACAGGATTAGCAATTTCCCATTTACACATTCTCTTTCTTTTTATACCCCCAGAGTATTTTAATGTTGAACAAATTCAAATTACTCAAAATTTTTTTCAAATATATTTTGATTTTTTACCGAGAGGAAGGGAGAATGTTAGAGAGTTAGAAACATCAATGAGAGAGAAACATCGATCAGCTGCCTCCTGCACACCTCCCACTGGGAATGTGCCCGCAACCAAGATACATGCCCTTGACCGGAATCGAACCTGGGACCCTTCAGTCTGCAGGCCGACGCTCTATCCACTGAGCCAAACTGGCTAGGGCACTCAAAGAAATTTTAACTATACAAATAAACTGGAGGGGAAAATTAAAAGCAGTATTTTCATATATTAAAATTAATAGATGGCCTGTCCAGAGGGACTCACTTGGTTGAGGATCATCTCTGTACTGAAAGGTTGCTGGTTCAGTTCCCTGTCAGGGCACATTCGTGGGTTGCATATTTGGTCCCCAGTCAGGTAGCATGCGGAGGCAACTGATCAATGTTTCTCTTTCACTTTGATTTGTCTCTTCTCTTTTTCTTCTCTGCTTCTTCTTCTTGTTCTTCTTCTTGTTCCTCCTCTTCTTCTCCTTCTCCTCCTCCTCCTCCTCCTCCTTCTTCTTTTTCTTCTTCTCTCTCTCTCTCTCTCTCTCTCCCCACCCCTTACCTCTCCCTCTCCCTCTCTCCCTCTCTCCCTTCTTCTCTAAAAGCATGACCTTGTGTGAGGATTAAAAAATAAAATTAATGGGTGGACTACGTTCCTAAGCCTTTCTCTAAGTTTTAGTTAATGTCAAGAATGTTATCAAAATAAAGAGTTTCCAGATTATGCTTATACTACTTTACTAGAGGAATTCGTGCAAGGGGCTTGGCCCTCACAGCCCTGGCTGCCTCAGCTTCCTCCGGAGGGTCGTTCTGCTGTTTGGTCTAATTAGCATATTAGCTCTTTATTATATAGGAGTAGTATTCAGTTTTTATTTTTCAGTAATGATAAACTGTTACAATTAAGCTATGGTGCAAAGAGAAATGGATGCTGTGTGCCATGTTTTACAGAAAGCCTGTTAGTGGGGCATTGGGTAGGCAGAGGTGCTCCGAGCTCCCCAGTCTTCTCTTTATATGGAACACTGATAAGTTATGTTTTTATATTTTAGGAGCATTACATTGCTCAGAAACCACTGGTGTAAATGTGTTTAGCAGATTGGGCAGTGACTGGTCATTAAAGATAGCATGAAAACATATTTGAGCAAAGATTTTGAAGGGAAGAAGTAGAAGAGGAGGAAAAACAGATGAATATGGAGGAAGCAGGAGAGTATGACAAAATAAAAGATGTGATTAGGAATCTAAGACTGGTAACAGAAGACATTTCTTAATAGCGAGAGAAAAGATTAAATTAGCATATGAGTCAACAAAAATATCGGTTATTTATCTTCTGTTTTGGTCCTTCTGAGTATCAGTCTTACATAAATTCTGCTGTTCAGAAATGCTGAAAACGTGAGCAACAAAGAAAATATACAAGTAAAATAAAAATTGTTCGTCTTGCCCTGACCGGTTTGGCTCAGTGGATAGAGCGTCGGCCTGTGGACTCAAGGGTCCTGGGTTCGATTCCGGCCAAGGGCATGTACCTTGGTTGCGGGCACATTCCCAGTGGGAGGTGTGCAGGAGGCAGCTGATCGATATTTCTCTCTCATCGATGTTTCTGGCTCTCTATCCCTCTCCTTTCCTCTCTGTAAAAAATCAATAAAATACATTTTTTAAAAATTGTTCATCTTCATTTGGCTATATTTTTACATAATTTAAAAGTCTGTTGAAAGGACGTTAGGGATACTTGAATTTCAGTTCCATCTCTCTGATTAATCTGAGATTGGTAGCTTTGTCCACTTTAAATTATGGGATTGTTGTAGCAATAAATTGAGAGAGCACCTTTAAAGTACATTTTGCTTTTCAAACTAGGAAGCATGGCTATTAGTGATTATATATTTCTTTCTTTATTCCCTTTCCTTATCACATTTTAGTACCCATCATTTTAAAGTAAAATATCCCCAATTTATTTTTATTTATAATTATTTTTTAATTGATTTTAGGGGGAGAGAGAGAAATATTGATGTGAGAGAAGCATTAATCGGTTGCCTCCCGTGTGCACCCTGGCCAGGGATTGAACTCACAACCTGGGCATGTGCCCTGACCAGTGTTGAACCTGCTATCTTTTGGTGTACAGGATGAAGCTCCAACCGACTGAGCTGTTCCAGCCAGAGCAAACATTGCCAGTTCACTTTAGTTGTGTTAGATAGAGCAAGCTAAATACATTAGTTAAATTGACATTTTCAGTTTATTTTTAATTAAAATTGTACTGAATGTCTCACTCTTGTTCTTGTAATAAACATTCTTATTTGATTTCACTGCTAGATAAGAAATTATAAATTGCAAATTAAAAAATTACTGGTCTTCCATTTGCTACTTCTTTAAACTCAGAATGGCTTTGATAGATATGATCATTATCATCTTTCCTTATTTACTAACAATTATTCTCCTTAATTATTTTCATAAAAGCTAGCTAGAGGAAAAACTTCCTTTGGGATGGAATTCTATAGTGGTGCGGAAGTCTTGACCACGAGTGCATTGGCACACCCATTACTAACAAAAGTTAAGAAAGATGGGTTATTAAGTAAGGAGATGAAGACACTTGTACAGTCTTTTTTTCTTCCCCGTCTTCTTTTAGTAACAAGTATATTAGTCTTCTATAATCAAGGGTATATGGAAGGCATAAAAACACTAGGGGCAATGTGATCATAGTTGTTACAAAGCCTAAGTCAGCCTCTGGCTTAGAGATGAGTCCCTACTCATTTTAGAGTCCAGTGTAGAAAATTCTCTGTTTTGTGCACATCTCTTGGTAATCATTTCACACTCTTTTCCGGGTCTCATCACCAACAAATACTGGCACATATTCACAATGACCCCTTTACATAAGGTAAAACCTATTTTGTTTTTAAATCTGAGCAGAGCTTTTAATGCTCATATAACTTCCCCATATATTTTTTAAAGTTTAAGTTCAAAAAATTAGGAGCAGAGAGAAACTGTGTTAATAAACATGATATTATTTCTGTATATCCAGGTAAAAATAAAGTGGATTATTATCTAATAAGAAATTAAATGATTAATTAGATGAACTATATTAGATTCTCCAGTTTTCTAAATTATAAAGAAATGTACATTTCAGGAACATGGCTTGCCATAAAATTTTAAATACCCAATAATAAAATTCAGGACTCCAAATTGAAAGTACTGTAATATAGACTAAATTTTTAAGAAGTCACCTCACTTTAGGCTTCTAAAGATTAAAGCGAGGGAATGGAAGGAAAATCGTGGAGCCAAATGTGCACAGCATATGCGCATTATGAATAATTTTATAGTCACAATGCTCCTGCAGAAAAAGGATTTGGTTCCCTGTCTGCCAGTGAGGAACAGGTTTCTGGGGATTGGGTCACTTTCCCAGAGAGCTGACAAATAGCTGGAACTGGGATTTAAGCTGTTGTAGACCAGAGGAAAGCCAAGCAATGCTTAGAGAAACGGAGTTACATAGCTTTGTTACGTCAGTGGACTCAGAGGAGGTTGCCTCTCAAATTCTGAGCAAACCAATATGGTGGAAGCCCCACTTTTATCCCCCTTTGGTGTCTTTGTCCCCCAAATATGGATTATACTTCGGGACCTTTTGAGGGCTTTGCAAAAAGCCCCAGGTGTTGCGGGTCTTGAGACCATACCTAAGGGCGTGGCCTGGCCCGGTGCCAGCACTAATAACCCCACTCCAGGAGCTGTGTGCTGTTCATGGTTTATGGCCTCAGGTCTTGCAAGACCAGATTCTGGGAAAGGGGCAGTGACTTAATTATAGGTTGTCAAGAATGTACATTAGTTGCCCTGACTGGTTTGGCTCAGTGGATAGAGCGTCGGCCTGCGGACTGAAAGGTCCCAGGTTCGATTCCGGTTAAGGGCAATTACCTTGGTTGCGGGCACATCCCCAGTAGGAGGTGTGCAGGAGGCAGCTGATCGATATTTCTAACTTTCTATCCCTCTCCCTTCCTCTGTAAAAAAGAATCAATAAAATATATTAAAAAAAAAAAAGAATGTACATTAGGTTACTGGCACAAATTCAGATTGCTTCCCCCCCGATCCCCCCCAAAAAAGTCTTATTTTCCCCATCAAAACGAGGTCTGACTCTGAAGCCATGTTCTCTCCACTACATCAGGATGCCTTCCATGCATTACGGGGGGGAGCACGTGGGCACAAGTGGCCTCTGGGAGTTCAGGAGTAGTGGCACTCATCTAGAAAGCATCCTTGTATTAGCAGCCCCACAGTGCTTTGTCAGCAGCCAGAAGAATGCACCACCTAATAAGTGTGAATGAATATCACAGTGAGGCAATGATTCTAGTGGGTGGGAGGTAGAAAGGTGTAAAAGTATTTGAACTTTTACAGACAGGAAAGTCTTAAAAAGCTTTAATAAAAACTGGGTTTCAGTTGCTAACATTATTGGTAATATAGACCAGAAGTTCTATGTATATTTAATTAAAACAAAAGTTGATTCCATGCTGATCTTTATAAAATCCTGTAATTTTCTTCTTTGAGGTTCCACTAGTAGAGATCAAAGCTCCCCTCCCCCAGGATACATTCCAGATGAATTACATCAGGTCGCCAGGAACGGGTCCTTCACCAGCATCCACAGTGAAGGGGAGTTCATTCCAGAGAGCATGGACCAAGTAAGCAGGAGTTTGATGTGGCTTTTTATTTTGTTAAAAGGATATTGCCTAGGTCAGTGTGGTTTGGCAGGTGTGTGTGTGTGTGTGTGTGTGTGTGTGTGTGTGTGTGTTACACCTCTTAATCCCATATCTTCCTTAAGTGAACAAAATTGTAAAAAAATGTAGGAAAATGCTAATTTCCCTACACTAATTTATGTGTGCCCGTGGGCATTCATGCATAAAGAAAGTTAGGATAAGGTGGGTTATTTTATATTGCCCATCCATAAATAAATGACTGCATGTCTTTGTAATCCTGGGGTTAATATTCAGATTTTTAAATTAATATTTGAAAGATATAGTCAAAACGACAAATATTTAACTTTGTGAAGGTGAGGTTTATCAACTTTCTAAAACATTTTTAAATGTTTCTAAGTGCTCCTGGCTGCTGTAGCTCAGTTGAGCATCAACCTATGAACCAGGAGGTCACGGTTTGATTCCTGGTCAGGGTACATGCCTGGGTTTCTGTCTCGATCCCTGGAAAGGGATGTGTAGAAGGCAGCCAGTCGATGATTCTCTCTCATCATCGATGTTTCTCTCCCTTCCCTTCTTCTCTGAAAGCAATAAAAATATATATTTTTAAAAATCACATGTAAAAAAACGTTACTAAGTCTCACTCCAGCAGTACGTACCTATAAATGAACCATACAGAGGAGATTAGCATGTCCCTTACTCAAGGTTGACGCCTAAACTTGTCTGACGTCCATGTTATTGTGGAATCTAATGAACAAAATAGAAAAATGTCATGAAGGGTTGTGTAGTCCTGCAGTGTTTCCGTGGAGTTCCTGCAGTTTGCAGGACGTTACCTTGGCTGCTTCTGTGGCAGTTTCGTTTTCTAATACTGCAGCGGTGATTCACGGCCTTAGTCCCAGTCGGTGGGCCTTTGTTCAATTTACAGTAAGGAAGTTATGTGAGATCTCCCAGCTTTTCATTATTTGGTGCGCAGAGAAGCAACGTTTTTCTCTTAGGGTATTTTGAATTTGTAGCCTACCTACAAGGGACCACTACATTTTAGACATTTAAAAATGAGTAGCTCTGAGCGTGACTGCTATTGGGTAGGTTTCTTTTTTAGGTACTGACGGTGTTCCGAGATTGTCAGGAGGTCTCACAACTCTCAGTATACTTGGTAAAACTATTAAATTGTACACTTGAAATGAGTGAATTTTATGTTACATGACTTATATCTCAACTAGGGGCCCGGTGCACAAAAATTTGTGCACTCGGGGTGGAGGGAGTCCCTCAGCCCGGCCTGTGCCCTCTCACAGTCTGGGACCCCTCAGTGGATGTCCTATGATGGCCCCAGTCTGCCAGGCGCCTTTTGTGTGTGTGTGTGTGTATATGTGTGTGTGTCACCACTGGGGACCTGCCCCAGCCGCATCTGAGGCTCGGAGCAGTCCTCCTGTGTGTGTCTACCTGCTGGGGACCTGCCCCCAGGCACACCGTCAAGGCTTGGAGCAGGCACCCCCTCTATGTTGATCTCTCAGACTCTTGCCCTCCCCAGCATGTTGTTCTCTTTTTTGAGCTGTGGCCAGGGCTGG
>PVJC01017057.1:0-32954 GCA_004026665.1 Murina feae
ATTGTATTATTTTCCATAGCTCAAAATCAATATAAAAGCCCTAACCAGTTTGGCTCAGTGGATAGAGCATTGGCCTGTGGAATCAAGGGTCCCAGGTTTGATTCCGGTCAAAGGCATGTACCTTGGTTGCGGGCACATCCCCAGTAGGGAGTGTGCAGGAGGCAGCTGATCGATGTTTCTCTCTCATCAATGTTTCTAACTCTCTATCACTTTCCCTTCCTCTCTGTAAAAAATCAATAAAATATATTTTTTTAAAAAAATTAATATAAAATAACAACTGTCAACAAATTACTTCAGCAAAGTTGCAGAATAAAAATCCATTTGAAATTACTACAAGCCTATATACTATGGGCCAGAGCTAGAAAATGCGTGGAAGGAATCCCAGTTATAATGCTAACAGAAAATTCAATAAGTGAGTATTAATTTAAATCAGAAAATTAGAGGCTTATTCAAAGATGACATAAAGTCTGATGGCAGAATTAAAGAAAAATGAATAAATGGAGAAATATAATTTGCTCCATGCTGGGAAAGCTAAATATAGTAAAGATGACAACATTCCCTAAATTATTATGTAGATTAAATAAAACACTGATTTTACAGATCTTGTTATTGGTACTAAAATGCATGTGTTTGAAAATAGAATATCAAAAGAAAAACACTGAGGTTATGATAATGGTTTCAAACTATCAATTGTTAACTTGTTACAAAAAAATATTTTTAAAAAAGATATGGTATTAGTTGAAATAGAAAAAAACTCAAAATAGAATGCATAAATAAATGTAAAAGGTTAGTACATGATAAGCCAGAAGCATGAGCAATGGAGATGCAAAGAGCTAAGTCAGAGCTTTAAGCTCCTATCATCTGTGCAGACTGACGAGTGGAAATGTATGTAGAAGAAAACAAAACAGCATATTTATTCCAACTGTGAAAGAGAGAGAACTTTACTGCCAAAAAGGTAAAATATTATCACCGACAAAATACGTTCAAATATAAAGAAATTTTCTATCCCCTAAATATATCAACTATCAAATACATCAATATAATATAACAATGAATATCTAAAGGACAAAACAGAGCAAAATAGCTAAATGCGGCATAAGATTATCATCCATGGCATAGAAATAGAGAGTCAATAATGAGATTTCACTTGAAAAAGTGGTCCAGGACATGAACCATGAAAAAATGTACAACATGTCAAGGCAATGAAAGGTTATTTAAGGTATCATTATATAACTATTAACTTAGCAAAAACAAATAAAAATGACAGAAATCCAATTAGGCCTGGGTTAGTGTATACAAAGCTTTGCCTCCACCCATCACCCTATCTAGAAAATCCCCAGATTTTCCGGTTATGTTTGTAGGTTTTGCCTCGTTACATATGGTCAAGAACTTACTGTCTCTGCACTCTAGTAAATGAATCTAAGTTTTACCTTCCTGTCCCTGGGAGCTGTGCTGCCAAACACCACAGACCTCCTACAGCTATGCCCCATTTGGCTCTTCCCCATGCTCTTGGGGACTGATATTAAATAATTAATGTAACTGACCTATTTTTTTGTGGGCTTTAGCGCCCTACCATTATCTGCTGCTATTTACCTCCCAAGATTGACCACCCTACCCAACGGGTTGGTTTAGTTTGTAAGCCAGGGTTCTGAGCCTAACCCATTCCACAGAAAACTGAGACTTAATTAATAATGGAGATAATCTCCACATTGTTGGGAATACTAAAAACTGATTTTTATCTTTCCTGAATGCGACCTGGAAATATGTAACAAAGTGTGCTTATCCTCTGACCCAATAATTCTATATAAGGAAATTATTCCAAGGAAATAACCCAAAAGAAAGTAACAGAAATTAACACTACAAGATATTCATGGCAGCATTATTAGAAATAAGAGGGAAAGTGAGGGAGGGAGGAAGGGGGAAAGCAGAGAGGAAGTGAGGAAAGTGAGGGTGGATGGGAGAAGAAGAAAGAAGAAAGGTAATAGAATTTGAATATATAATGATATGAGGAGAATGATTCATTACAACTATGAAATATTAATATAATTGAGTGTTCAATAACTACTTAAAATGGCAACTGTGTAAACCATATATGCATGGAAACACTGGAGGGGGGACTCAGTGATATTAAAGTGAAAGGATTTAGGAATTATCTGTCTGAACTCCCATCTTCACCACAAGCCTTTTATGACTTCACAGGGTGGTATATTTACTTCTGGACTCAATAATATTGAGTTAAAATCTGCAAATCCATATGTTTGAATTTATAGTTTCAGGTCTCCCCACGAAACTGCAGAGAAAAACCCTCTATTCTATACACCACCATTGAAAATATCTGGAAACAGGACATCTTTCTTATTTCCTTCATAAATAGCCCTAATTCTTTAATACTTGGTAGAAATCCATGCCCTTCCTTATCATACTCATGTTCACTGTTAGTCCTCCTCTCCATCTATATGCATTTTAGGATGTGGCACCTAGAATGATAGTCTACCCGAAACAGCTTTTGGAATTACCACCTCCTTTGTTCTGGAAACAGCACTTCCATTAATGAAGTCTATACTGCATGAGATTTTTGGCAGCTGATTCCCAAATCTTTTTGATGTGAGTCCTAAATTCCCTAAATCTTTTTCACATGAACTGTTCTAAATATTTCTCCCTATAGTCTGCATTTATTTTTGTAGTTAACATGTTGTTGTTTTTAAATTCAGTGTAAGGGTATAAAATAGCATGATCAGAAGACCTAACTTATTTCCACCATTTATTCATTCATTCAACAAGTATTTATTGAGCACCTACTCTGTGCCAGGCCCTGTGTTATGTCTCAGAGTTACAATGATGAACATATACACAGGACAGGTAAATAAACCAATAATTAAAATCAATACGTGTGAAAAGGCTTTGTTATGAGAGGTAAATGGTATTAGGGGAGCATGAAGGAAATGCACCTATCCCAGACTTATCTAGAAAGGCCTCCTAGAGGTATATTCTGGCTTTGCTACTCCTAGTGGGTGCCTTAACTCCCAAAGCCTTATTTTGCTCACCTATAAAATGGAGGAAACTTGGCAAAGCCCATCAAAATTACAAATGCACTTACCCTTTGACCTGGCAACACTACCTCTGTGAATTTGTCCTACAAATATATCAGATACACAGACATAATGCATATTCAAGGTAATTTAGAAGCAGCACCAGTATAAAATAGCCAAATTGAAACAACCTAAGAGTCTACAGAAGAGATTAAGGAACTTATGATTCATCCACATAATAAACTACTAGGCAACTGTGAAAAAATAGAAAAGAAAGCAGGAGTTACATAGCAGCATGAAAAGATTGTCAAAAAATAGAAAAGAAAGCAGAAGTTGCACAGCAGCATGAAAAAAATAAAGAAAATGTAGAACAGTTGTACAGTATGCATGAAAGGATAAGAATGTGTGTGTGTTTGCATCTGGATAAAGAAAATCCTAGAAGGATATAAGAAACTAATAAAAGTAATTATCTACAGGGGACTGTCAGGAAATGAGATGATACATGGAGATGGGATGGGAGTTGTTTCTTTCAATGTGTACCTGTCATGTAAATGTATTACTTACTTATTTACATTAATTTTAAGGTTGGATTTCTAAAGCTCTTCTACTCTTACCATTCTATAATTATATGAGTTAACCTACATTTAACTTATCATAATATAGTCAAGTATTCATGAGATTCTTTGGTTATTTGTAAAGATGCTTAGGTTTGTGATTTTTAAAATTGATCCCTAGGTCAGACCAACGTATCTTAAAACACTGAATTCTGAGGTTAACACAATCTTCTCTTTCTACCTATATTTAAATCCTTTAAATTCCTCTATATTTACTGAAATTTGATAAAGATTTATCCAGTGCCTATCCTGGGAGACAGGAAGGGCACTTACCTATGCAAGTTCAACAGAAAACACTGAAACCCTGAGCCAGTAACATCTAAGTATTAGGTATCTATTAGGTTAAAGGACTCAAAGGAGCTAGTATTTTTTCACATCATTTGTTTGTTTGTTTTGTTTTGTTAATTCTTACCCATATTAATGGAGAGAGACACATCGATTGGTTGCCTCTGCAATCACACTGGGGTAGAGAATGAACCTGCAACCCAAGTACATGTCCTTGATCAGAAATCAAACCTGAGTCCTTCTGCACGGCCGACGCCCTACCGCTGAATCGTACCAGCCAGGAGTTTCACATTATTCTTAGTATGTTTTTTATTGATTTCAGAGAGAGGAAGGGCATGGGGGAGAGAGAAACATCAATGATGAGAGCAAATCATCAATCAGTGGACTTCTGAACACCCCCAAGCAGGAATAGAACCGTGACCTCCTGGTTCTGGGGTCAATGCTCAACCACTGAGCCACACGGCCAGGCTTCACATCATTTTTAATCAAAGCAAGGTCCTGACTAACATAAGGCTCCATTTTAATTGTTTAAGAGCTGAAAAACAAGAGGTTCTAAAAGATATTAGAGCTAATATGAAAACAAATTAACTTTTCCTGTCTTTATATATAATCTGAACTTAAAAAATAAATTTATAAGGATAATATAAGAAAAGGAAAATACATATTAAGGTTCAGGAATGATGAAAATAATATCATCATAGTGGATGATAAAAACAATGATATCCAATATTTATACAGCACTTGGCAATTAATATATTTTCACTGATGGCAGCCATTCTGACAGGGTGAGGTGATATCTCATGGTTATAATGTGCAGCTCTCTGATGATTGGTGATATTGAGCATTTTTTCATATGTCTATAGGAGAGACACAGACAACAGCGTGGTGATAGCCAGAGGAAACGGGGGCTGAGGGGTGGGAGATGGTGGACAAAGTAGGGAAATGGGGATATCTGTTAATAGTGTCAACAATAAAAATGAAGTTAAAAAAAAAAAGAATGTTTTCACATACTTCATTTGATTCTTCCAAAACCCAGGAAAATAGGAAGATAAATAGTATTATCCTAATTTTCATGGTGAGAAAATAAATTTAGAAGCTGAGTAACTTGCTCAAGTTTATGCTAATAGCAAATGGCCAATCTGGGCCTTAACTCTTGTCCTTTAATTCCAGATAACAAAATCACTCTACTCATGTTGGCTATACAAAATTTACACATGAATATGTCCAGAGGTAAACCAAAAGGTATCTATTGAAAGAACAGAGATCTGAAAGAAGTACAATCCCCATGGAGCACCCTGAATTAGAAGCATACCCATCTATTTTAAATCCTGTAGGTGATACCTACAGGAAAGACAATAAGGACATGAAATCAACAGCTAGAAGAGAAACTACAAGAGGTAATTTACTTTTCTCAAGGCCCAAGTTCTTTGTGCCAGATATGAGCACTCTGCCATTTGGCCATCTCTTGATTACTATCTTTTACTCATGTATTAGGAGTTAAGAAGTTATAAATATAATTCCTGCTAACAAAAGCAGGTAAAAATTATTCCAAGATTAATACTGAACACTGGGGGACTGAAAATCCTTGCCTTCTCTGTTAAAGCTATGGCTCTGCCAACTCATCACAGGGCCCTTCAAATCCCCAAATCTTTCTGTAAAATAATGCTAACTCATTAAACACACACACACACACACATCCCAAAAACAAAATAAACAAAACAAATACCACAAAGCTTAACAATGAAAACTACAAAGTAATTTCAAAACAAATATTAATGGCACTGAAACTGGTTTATTGTGACCAAATTTTTTAACTGTTTTTAACTTTGCTGTGCTAAGCACAAAATCAAACTAAATCAGCCATTACCTAACAAATGAAATATTAAGACTTCTTACTCATAGGATTTGAAGTCAGAGAGACTAGATTGAAGTCCCAGCTGAGCTACTTACTACGGGTTATTACTCAAAGTGCATTAAAAGTGCTTCCTCTTTTGTAAAATAAGGATAATAAAAACTATTTTTTTCCTCATCAGGTTTTTATTGTAAACTTCAAATGTAATTATGGATTTCCTCATCTATTACAAGTAGGGGCCCAGTACACAAAAATTGTGCACTCAGGGGGTCCCTCAGCCCGGCCTGTGCCCTCTTGCAGTCTAGGACCCCTCAGGGGATGTCCACCTGCTGACTGGCCTGGGTGAGGGGCTGATGGCTGTTTTCAGACTGGCCAAGCCCCCCAGTGGGAACCCTCACCCCATTGGGGTGTGGCAAGCCTGAGTGAGGGGCTGAGGGCCATTTTCAGGCTGCCCACAGTCCCTTCAGGGTTCAAGTCCCTACTGGGGTGCCTGGGCGGCCTGGGTGCAGGGCTGAGGGCCATTTCTTGCGGTAAGGATGGGACTTAATGTTGTCATTCCAGCTCTTTATATCATGGAACTGAAACCAACAATTCACTCCTGGAATGTCAGCAGCCAGGCTGATATGATCTAACACCCCACCTTCATCCCAGGGCAAGAGATAAAAAATTATTCTCTGGAGAAAAGACTTACTCATGCTGGCATCTGAGGGTCTCCTAATGAGAAAGACAGCTCACTGCCTGATCTTCCCATAGTTAAGTGCTCAATTAACAAGCCCCCTACACACATGCACAAACGCACATTATCTATTCCCCCAAACACACACACACACACACGCACACACAGCTTCTATTCAACTTTTAGTATCCTTTTCAATATAAAAGAACCACCAGGCTTTTGAGGAAAGCCACCAATACAAAAAGGAAGAAACTTAAGAGAAAACAGAAAAGCTGAAATAAAAACCCAAAATATCCTAAAATGTGATAGGAAAATTTAAAAATTTAATGGAAAACTGAAGATAAAGTCAAAGAAGTCTCCATAAAAGCAGAATCAAGAAAGCAAAGAGAACCAAGGGAAACATAAGGAAATGAAAGAAAAAAAAATAAAATAAAATCCTGGAGTCCAAATATCCAACAATGTGGGCCTCTAGAGAAAAAGATCAAAGAAAATGGAATGGAAAAAACTTTCAAAGGAAAAATGTAATTTCCAAGAACTGAAAGACAGGAGCCTCAATATAGAAAGGATCCAACAGTTACCTTCTATATATCCATACTAAAGAAGGGGGAAAAATGAATGGGCAGATAGACTATAATAAATTATATGAATAAGATTTTTTTCTTTAAACAGCAGGGTTGCTTCCCTTCTAATGAAGATTTGCTTAAACTATTAAAATTAATTTCTTGAAACAAAAATATATCAGGAGGTTGCTAAAGGATGGTGCCAGAGCAGAAGAAAACCAAGTCAAGGGAAATGTCTTTACCTAGTTTAGAAGGTAGGTGATTTAAAATGGACTTACTATGGCCCTGGCTAGTGTGACTAGGTGGCTACAGCATCAGTCCACACACAGAAGGGTCACAGGTTTGATTCCCAGTCAAGGGCATGTACTTGGGTTGCAAGATGGATCGGGGTAGGAACAAGAGGCAATTGATCGATGTATCTCTCTCATATTGATGTTTCTCTCTCTCCCATCTCCATCCATCCCTTCCACTTTCCCTAAAGTGGGTCAGTGGGGGGGCGGGGGGGGGGAGGAGGACATCTGTAATACTTTCAACAATAAAGATAAATAAATAAAAAATACTTTTTAAAAAATCAATGGAAAAATACCTTGAGTAAGGATTGAGAAAAAAAATTTAAAATAAAAGTTGAATTCATACAAAGCTATTAGAAACTCTGAAGCCATTCAAGAAACTACATCAGAACCAAGGAATAATCATTTATTGGAAATTCATAGGAGCAATTTTGTGCTTATCATAAGAACTCTTTTGAAATTATTAATCTGAAGAGGGGAAAAGTACACCTTAAGCTCTTATATCGCTATTTTATGTGTAAGTGAAGTTTTACAGTAGCTAATTAACAATCACAGGACTAGAAAAAATAGACTAAGACTCTTGAACATATTTCAACATTCTCCTTCCTTCAGGCAAACATACACACATATACACAAACACCTCAATCGGCCTCAAAAGTAACTATTTGTCATGTTAAACCTAAAAAAACTAACCCTGAATCAGGGACCCACAGACATTAAGCAAGAATTTAGAGATAAACTTGTCCACCTGCAAAGCAAAACTGTCAGATCCCTCAAAGGTGGCTGCATGCTTACTTCAGGGTCTAAATTAACTAACTGTGGTTAACAACATGAAACTAACATAACTAGGAAGAAAAACAGACTATTCTATGAACTCAAAAGGGCTGGGGACGTCCATGTGTTAGGACTCTCACTGGGTCATACACAAACCAGCCTCTTCTCAGATATAAGCTTTACACAGATGTATTCGAAAGTCTTTCTTCTATTTGTCTAAGCTCTAAATCTTTTTTATTTTTATTTATTTTTTTTTTGCACTTGGGCATATCCTATCTACAATTTACAGATGGACAAACTCATTTGAAAATTGACTAATTAAAATATATTGATCATAAAATATGTACTGTTATCTTTTTTCCTTAACACATCCTAAAGCTAATCTTAGTTGAAAATGTATATGTACAGCACATGACAAGAATATAATTCAATGAAACCTTTACAAAATGTCAGATTAATTACATTTTTTCAGTGCAGATGGGTTTAAGGAAATCATCTCTGAAAACAGTATTTCATTTAAAGTAAAATAAAGACATAATCTTCCCCGATAAGTCAATGTGTAGGAAATGCCAAAATATTATAACTGCCACATATTACAGATGCCAGGGTATGAATTTTTAAAAGCAAATACAAGTAGTTTGTGATGATCCTGAGGCAATGTCCTAGAAACACTAAGCTTCTCTGGGCAGCCCAACAGGAAGGATGCGGAACACAATACACAAGAAAGAAACTTCCGGGCATTCGGCTAAAAACGTAGAATTTTAGAAAAATCATCAATACGTAAGGCAGATAATAAGTTACATATTCATTCATTTACTTAGTATTTATTAAGTATATGCAATAAGTTTTCAACTATATCTGTGATCCTGAAACTAAAGCTGGAATGAAGTTAATTGCACCAGAAACTTTACCTCTCTCTCAATACAGGTCAGCATGACATTTCTCTAAAATGACGTCTTTATGAGGTTTTGCAATTCAGTGCCATAAAAGTCAGACACATAAATCACTTCTAAAGAATACATTTATAACGTCCCTTACACTGTGTAATGACTTCATGTTTTGGTGGACTTAAAAGGTTTTCTGTTACTTGAGTTAAACATTAACAGAGACAAAATACCTCTTTGCCCAATAAAGCTTAATATGCACCTTAAAACAACTTATATTTATGCATTTATTAATACAATACAAATAATGTTTTATTCATCCTAAACTGAAATTTGGTATTTAAAGCATTCCCTATGTGATGCCTGACTATAAGTGATATTTAAAAGCAATATTCAAGTTGGGAAATGCCCTTAAGTGGAGGGGTTGAAAAGTGTTCTTTCTCGTAAAATGTATTGATGCTTTCCTTTTATTGTTTCTAGTACTATTATACTTCATTCTGTAACAGGAATCATTTTTTATCTTTTAAGATAAAAGTAACAAAGAAATTCATTTCATTTGCCTCTATACTACACTAAGTAAAATGACACTAATCTTGCCTAAATACAGTCTGCCTTTTAAAATATATTACACAGAACTGGGGACATGTCAAAAATGGGGACACTTACGGTTTCCTTAGGGTTCCTCACTGTATCAGGTTTCTGAACAGACTATGCGAAGGGAGAAGGGCTTCTGAGGCCAAGTTTTCATGGACCAAGGACCACAGTCCCTAAACTCTGCCCAGACCTGTAAGAGTCCACACCTTGCTCCCTGGATCCCCCAGTGAATCCACCTCTAGGGGTACTCTCTCCAGCAACAGGTTAAAATGCCGATAGCACATGTGTAAACATGAACACTATGTTTTCAGGTAACTACCAAATGAAGACACCCAAGGGCACTTGCACGATAAAAATCTTTCCTTCCATATGCCCTTAGCTCCCTCGAGACCTATAATTCTACAAAGGAAAGGCACTGCCTGTCCTACAGATCCCATGGTTCTACTTTTAAATAAAAGTAAACACAGAAACATTGATGGGCAAATTCTATCTACAAACTCCTACCTTTTCCTCCAGAGAAATGCCTATCTGCCCTCATCTCATCAGAGCAGAGACCTGCTCTCAGGCTGTCCCAGCGTAGATCGCCACTCACATCCCTGAGACGTCCTCTGCACACTAACCACCTCATCACAGGACACCTCTCCCTCCCAAGCCTTGCTCTGCTTTCTCTCTTAACACACCCTACAGAGGCCTCTCCAGGTCCCCTGCTCTCATCAGTTTGGTAGTTCCTACTATGTTTCTGCCTCTGGACCCCCTCCACGCCTTCAGCGCAGGTATAAACATTCTGCATGGTTGCAGCTGTGTCTCTTATCACTCAGGTGCATAATAACAGCGATTGTGAAGGAAAAGACAGCCATGCTACCCATGGAGTTGCAACTTGCTCCACCCTGCACCCAAGAAAAGGCCGGATACCTTTAAGGTTAGAACCAAGTGCTCTCTCATTATCAAGTCAGAGAAAGGAAGGGTGGGCTGTGTGTTCTATTCTTTCTTTCTAATTTTCCTTACTACCCGCCTAACAGAGGGCACTGTGCTCAATAAGTACAGGTCGGCAAATGACCGAATATATACACGCAAGGAAGAAATTTCATGTATTTCAAAGATAGCCACCTTCCAAAGCTGGGACACAGACGAGAGTTAGATACCTGGTTATGTACAGGCTTAGACCTCAGAGACCCAATTACAAAACTTACCCTTTTACAAAAAAGGGAGTGTAACATTTTGTTCATCAATCTCCCAGAGACAATGAAAGTACATGCACAACAGCAAAAAACATCAATAATCTTAGGAAAATAAGAGGCAAGATCATCTCACAGGAGGAAGAGAGGGCTAGTTAGGATTGGACACACAGAGAGAAGTGAAAATATTTATTAGTCATTAAAGAAAATATGCTAAAGAATGTGTAAGAAATTACTGTCAAGCTAGAATAAAAACCCAAAATCTAATATAATAAAAGAGAAACATGCAAATTGACCGTTACCACCAGCCAATCAGAGCGGCTGTATGCAAATTAACCCAGCCAAGATGGAGGCCAATAGCCATGGAGCTAGAGCAAACCAAAGGCTTCTGTTGCAACTGCCTGCTTAAGCTGGCTGAGCCTCTGTTCATGGTCACGCCCACCAGCCAATCAGAGTGGCTGTATGCAAATTAACCCAGCCAAGATGAAGGCTGGCAGGGCGACGCACTGGGAGCCTCCACGGCCAGCCGGCATAGCCGTGCCAGGTATGTCAGCTCAGTGGGAGGGGGGGTCTGGCCTGGGGCCTCCTCAGGGCGTCCAGGAGCAGCTGTCCCAGGTCCACCCCCTGGGGGCCTCCCCGGGGCATGCAGGAGCACGGGGCCTCTGCAGGGTGTGCAGGAGCAGCCGTCCTGGGTCTGCTGCCTGGCTTTGCCCCCCGGGGGCCTCTGCGGGACATCCAGGAACGCCTGTCCTGGGTCCACTTCCTGGCTCTGCCCTGGGGGCCTCCACAGGGTGTCCAGGAACACCCATCCAGGGTCCGCTACCTTCATCCGCCCCCCAGGGGCCTCCACAGGGCATGCGGGAGTGTCTGCTTCACAGTGCGGAGAATCCGAAGCCAGTTCACTTCCCCGGCTCCACCCCGGGTGTGTTTGCTCAGCAGCAGGGCCCCACCGAAGGATTCTGCACCAGCGTCCGCCCCTGGCTTGCCACTCAACTCTGCGCCAGGTGTGTCCCCTCAGCGGTGTGGGCCCACCAGGTGTGTGCAATCGTGGGCCCTCCGGTGGGAAACGCCCAGGCCTGCACTCACCAGCCTTCCCACCCCCCAGTGCACAACCCTGAAGGGGCTGTGGGCAGCCTGAAAATGGCCCTCAGCCCCTCACCCAGGCTGGCCAGGCACGCCAGCAGGTGGACATCCCCCACAAGGTGTCCCAGACTGCAAGAGGGCACAGGCCGGGCTGAGGGACCCCCACCCCCCGAGTGCACAAATTTTTGTGTACCAGGTCCCTAGTCAAATTATAATCACAAATTTGTAGTGGGCCAACTCAGTATGGTTCTGGATATTTCTGCTAAAATGTTCTCACATCAGATTACACAAAGAGGAAAAGCAGGCAGTGGCTCTTGCGGTAGACCGGCCACAAGGTTAGGAGGCCACAGAGGTGGTACTGAAGTGGCAGGTCTTTGGGATAAGACTGGGCAAGAGCAAATGGCTCAAGGCAAACACCCATCTCCACAGATCAGGATGGAAGAGGCTTTGCAAACAGAGGAGAGCAGTAAGATCTTCGAAGCAGAGCAGTGAAGATGAAGTGCAAGACAGAGCAAAAAGGAGAGATGGGGAGTAGAGATGGAGGCGAAAAGAATCTAGCAGGCTGGAGAATAATGAGTAGATCATCATCTCACATGTCAAAATCGGTATAGAGGATGGCAGAGGATGGAGAAAAGACATGACCCTGGTGCTGAGGTCGTCCAGCAGAGTGGGAATGAGTCCTCCTGTGAGCAGTCAGCAATGATTATGCGAACAGAATATGCAGGTGGACGGAAGATTATGTTTTAGTACTTTCTCAATGGATCAGAAGAAGTGGGGAAAGGTGAGGCCTTCACAGAGGAGGAAAAAATCCATTTCACTTAGGACAAGAAGGGAAGCTATATAAAGGAACAGAGAAATGACTTAAGAATGAAGAGGTTTGTCTCCAAGTAAAGAACATTTCTATCGCTAAATGCTTACTGGATTAATCAACCTAAGAGTCTATTGGTAATAAATTCTGAAAGCCTTTGAACCGAAGTACCACAAAATAAAAATGTCAAACTCTTATTTTCTGAGAACTTAAACGCTAGGCACTATATGAAAAATCATCAATATCTAACTCAGGTAATAAGTTAAATATCCGTTCGTTTACTGAGTATTTATTAAGTACATGCAATGTGTTGTATCTGTGAAATGATACATGCATCATTTCATCGCATGTTTACATTTAGACCGTGAGACAGGTACTACAATCATGTTAGAGAAGAGGTCACAAAGGCACAAGTAAGTTAAAGAGCTTGCCCCAGGTCAGAGTCAGTGACAAAGCTGGGGCTGGGACCCAGGGGTGACTTGACAGCCCTTGCTGCTCTTGACCACTAATAGAATTCAGATGACATAAAGTATTCCCTCTTCCCAGAGTTCTGCTCTTCCTTCTTTTATCTTTAAAGCATTTCTTTTGAAGCTATGCACTACCACTTCTCAACCACATCAGAGAACCAACACCACATACTTATTTGCATTGTACTGAGAGAGCACTGGAGTGTCTTCCCAAGAATGCGATGCTTTTAACCTAAAACTCAAAAACGCATCATGCTGAGGAGCAACTGCTCTTCACTTTCAAAGTACTGCCATCACAGCAAACGGCTAAGGTTTTCCCCCCATAGCAATATGCCATGGTCACATTACCCCAAAATCTGAAGCAGCTCTTACTGTTTAGTCTCAATATTTATTTCCTCTCCTCCAAAGAAATTAAACAATTCTAGGTTTGTCTCCACGTTGTTACCATTACTCATTACTAAAAAGTGCAAAACACAGACCTGGCCAGGTAGCTCAGTTGGTTGGAGTGTCATCCCTATATGACAAAGTTGCAGGTTCAATGCTCAGTCAGGGCACATACAGGAGGAGTCAACCAATGAATGCATAAATAACAAATCAATGTCTCTATAGCTCTCCTTCTCTCTAAAATCAATAAAATAAAAAGCACAAAACCTATATTGTTACCTTAATTCTTATACATAACAGAATTGGTTAAAAAATAAACCTTCAGCTGGTTGAGCTTCATCCTATGCGCCAAAGGTCACTGGCTCAATTCCCGGTCAGGCCACATACCCAGATTTCAGGTTTGATCCCCAGCTAGGGTATGTACAGGAGGTAAATGATCAATGTTTCTCTCTCTCTCTCTCTCTCTCTCTCTCTCTCTCTCTCTCTCTCTCTCTCTCTCTTTCTCTCTCTCACTCTCCCTAAAATCAAGTTTTTGTAAATATATATGTTTTTTTAAATCTTAAGAAATTTTGTTAAAATTAAAAAAAAAAACACATGTAAAAATGTATTTAGAAGAGCAATTGATAAAACATATTCCTGTACCTTCTTGGTAGCTGCATCATTCCCACAACCAGAGAATGGGGCAGGTTTGCTTTACTGAAACTAAAGAAACCATGGGTCTCTTCTAATTTGGCTTAAAAAGAGAGTCATAGTCCTGTCTACACTTAAGCTTAGTCAAAAGGCTGAGAAGCGAATCATGGTCATTTCTTTTCAGCAACCTAAATTCTTTTAGGGATGAAATGAGGGAAATTGTAGAAAAAGAGTCGCACAGCATTAAAAATGTGTGAGGGCCCAATGTAAATTAGGCTGGAAGGAAATGTGGGTTAAGATGTGCTGAAGTATAATAAGCTCTCAGCAGCTCTCCAATCCATCGTGCAGGTGCATCAAGCTTACTTAGTAGTGATGGTCTATAATGTTTAAGGGACCACTGGGTACACTAAAAGCAACAATTCCTGTTCTGAGTAATTTGCCTCAACACAATGGATACTCCTCCGGTCTTAGCCACAGATTGGCAATTAGAGAAGTGTGGCTTTAGCCTGTCTGCACCACAGACTTTGACAAGCCCCTCTTCTAGAAGAGAGGAAGCGACTACTGCCTCGCCTGCCTTGGAGGGCTGTGAGAAGAGGTGCATCAAGGCGCCTCGCCCAGGGGCAAGTGCTGGCAGAGAGGTAGAAGTGCTCCTGGCTGGAGTCAGTGTCCTTACCGGCCTTCCAGCCTGTGTGACGGCACTCCATTGCCTGCCTTCCTCTCCCACTCTACATAAGATTGTTTTTCAGGCTCATTATTGCTTCACACACTGCTAGGAAGGAAATATTTCTATGCAATAAAAATTCTTTTGGTGTTTTTTACTCCCTTCTCATCCATGCAAAACAGGAAAGCAGACACGTTGCCTTTTATGGTTATGAAAGATCCAGACCAAGGTTCTTAATGTTCTTAGACAACTGTGTTCACAATATTATCCCAACACTTTCCTAACTGAATACTGTTTAAAGAGAAAAGATGCCTTACATACTCCAAGCTTTATTTACATCTCCAGAAAAGACATATCCTAACAAATGTTTACTAACTCAGATCACTAGTTCATCAAATAGAGAGTTCAATGATACAAAGGAATTAATATGCTTGTAGGGGATTACTTAAAGTGAGAATGCCAAGGGAATTTTACATGGTGCTAAAAGCAATTCTATTTCTATTTAAACCAATGTGTTCCATAAGGCAATGAAAACTTAAGGGCCAGATTTGTCTCTCAAAATATGATTACTTGTTTTGTTCACTGTTCTTCAACAACCATCACCATAAAGAGTTCTGGGAGCCCAGCCGGTATGACTCACTGGTTGAGCATCTATCCATGAACCAGGAGCTCACAGTTCTATTCCAGGTCAGGGCACATATCCCACTTGCATGCTCTATCCCCAGTGTAGTGTGTACAATCGATCAGTGATTCTCTCTCATCATTAATGTTTCTATCTCTCTCTCCCTTTCCCTTCCTCTCTGAGGTCAATTAAAAAAATAAAATAAAAGCCATCCTCTGATGGATAGCTAATCTATAGCAGTATCATCTCTCCCATCATTTCTGGAGATTTCCTTTCCCCTTAGGTTGAGCCATGAGATCTGTGAATTCTTCTGTTTCATCCAACTGGTCTGCCCAATAGACAAATCTACATTATTGGTATCAAGCCCACACCTTTTTTCCCCAGTGTTCTAACACTTACTTTATTTAAGAATACAAGAGTCATTAATAATTTCTTAAATGCTGTATAGAATAGTTATTTTTAAATGAGTATCATAGGGTTTTAAGGCTGAACCTCAGAGATTATCTAGTCTAATTCTGGGATTACAGATAAGAAGGCTAAAACTCAGAGGTTTAACTTCCCCAGAGTCCTACCATTAATGAAGAACAAATATCATAAAGGGTAACCGAAGTTAACTATCTTGAAAAAGCTAATCTAAAAATTTAAACTTAGAAAAAATTACTCATTTTATAGAGGGACTAGCTAAAGGATTTTTTAAATAATCAGCTTCTGTAGTTTCTTTTTAGAAACTATGCAAGATAAATGTACACTAAATCTGTACAAATGTATCTATTGCATAAAGTTAACTAAGAGCCTACATTCAAGATTGATTTTTAGGTGACATAAAAAATGTTTTTATGTTTGTAAAATATTTTTTCAATTTGTGAAACAATGTAAAATAACTTTTACTGTTTATGCCACCATCATTAAAACATTAGGATATTTCTGTTTTCTTCAAACAGGGTTCATTTGAGAAAAAAAGAGTAAACAGTTTACTTTCTAATGTCTGTAACACTGTTTCAATCAATAAAATAAAATTTGCCCACCCTTAATTCATATTAAAGGTAATGTTTACATTTACAGAGTATTATATTCCTTAATAAGAACTGTGAATCCAAATAATGTAATGAAACTTTTAACTTCCCATGAAAAGAATTAAGAAGGAAGGATACCTGATCAAGGACCTAGAGCTCAAAGTTTTATTTGAAAACATATACAATAGTGCTATTTTATCAACAATAAAATAATGTACTTACTTATTTACTACTAGAGGCCCAGTGCACAAAAATTCATGCACTCAGGGGAGTCCCTGAGCCCAGCCTGCGCCCTTTCGCAGTCCAGGGACAGAAGATGTCCCACTGACGCCTCAGGCCCACTCCCCATTTGTGGCTGAGTGGCACTGCCCCTGTGGAAACGCACTGCCTACCAGGGGGCAGCTCCAGCCCCACCCCCCATCACACCATCACCGCCACCTGTGGCCTCCCTCTGCAGGAGGTGACTGGTAGGCCAACCAGGAGACGGTGCCAGCCAGTGAGTGGCCAGCCCCACCCCCCATCATCCCTCTGCCACCACTGCTGCCAGTCGCCACTGTGCCCCCGTCCCCTATCACCATCCCTTCCCTCTTGCCAGTCCCACCCTTTGCCAACCAGTCATTCCGCCATTTGGTCGATTTATATATTAAGCTTTTTTTATATAGGATAGAGAATAAATTTTAAATAAGTAAAATACTACAATTCTATAATTAAGCATAAAACTTTTCTTCAGTAACCTATAATATATATCCTAATTCAGGAAGCAAAGAGCTTTTATTTCACCTGTTTCCAATTCTTCTCTTACTTTTGTACAACATAAAGAAAATGAAGAAACATTGGAGTCATCAGGATGGAGGGCAGCAAAGGGGTGAAAAATTGGGGACATCTGTAATAGTTTCAACAATAAGAAAGTTAAAAAGATACTAGAGGCCCGATGCATAACATTCGTGCACTGAGGGATGTGGGGGCCCCTCAGCCCGACCTACACCTTCTCCAATCTGGGAGCCCTCAGGGGAACTCTCTCCAATCTGGGAGTTTCTGCAATCAAATGAACAAACTGTCGGAGACCCCCAACTCAGTTTGATTTGTTGCTCAGAGAATAATAGATGCATTTTTTTTCTTTGCTTCATTGGTGGAGATTTCCTGTAAGTTTTAGAATATCTTCCCTTTAATTTTTCCTAGACACTCTGATTTTACTTATGTCTCTCACCTTTGCTTTCCCTCCATCCCTCACCACAACAGTAACTTGCTCCAGACTCACTTTGCTCTAGTGCCTAGGAGATCCATGTGCCACCAGAACTATGATTCCCAGCATTTCTGGTACTCCCCACACTCTGGGCTTCCGCTTCTGGTCCTGGGGCTGCCACCAAAATTACTATTCCCAGAATTCCTGGTGCTCTATGCAATCTTGGTTTTCTCTTCCTGCTCTGTCTCTGTCCCATGGCCTCCCACTCTGTCAAGCTCTCCCTCTCTATTCTCCGTCTGGCAGCTTGGAGAGCAAATTTCCCCAAGCCACTCCACTCTCCACCGGCTCTCCCAGTCTGCTCTCTGCCTGGTGCCTGTGTATGTAAATTAACCTGCCATATTTGTTGGGTTAATTTGCATATCCTCTCCTGATTGGCTGGTGAGCATAGTGGAGGGATGGTCAATTTACACGTTTCTCTTTTATTATATAGGATTATACAGGATGTGCACTTTATTTTCCTAAATGACACTGATATATATTCAAACACTACTAAGATGTGTGTACATTACTTATTCCTAAATGATACAAATATACCATATTTTCCGGCGTATAAGACAACCCCCAACTTTTGAGAAGATTTTCCTGAGTTAAAAAGTCATCTTATATGCTGGAAAATATGGTAAATTCAGACACTGATATAATACCAATCTACCAAGCAGATAAACACATTAAATACAAAAGAATTGTGGGTATATTCCCTACCCTCTTACACCAACTTACCACCCAATTATCCACTATCCTGAAATTTCTGTTTTGAAACCATTTTGGCACACTTAGTGGCTTTTTGAGAAATGGTTTTTATTGCCATGTTTTTTCTCTCTGCAAATTTCTCCATATTAAACTTAGAAAGTAAGTTGCTAAAGAAGTTGGTATCAGTATTCCCCAATTTATTTGAACATATCTGTTAATTTGTCTTTCAAAATTGACATAAAAATATATGGAAATGGTTTGTGCTATATATATGAATAACTTTAAAATCTAAGTAGAGATAACCACTTGTTTAATATATAATTACAAGTGAACAAGCAAGCTAGCCACCATACTGTTAAGAGTATTGTCTTCTTAATCAGTGATTAGCAGCATTGGACACAGCTGACCATGCTCTCTCCTGGAACATCGATTGGCTTCGGCAGTGCTACTTTCTCCTGGTTTTCCTACTATTTCAACAACTATCCTTGTGAGTCTTCTTTATTAACAGCTTTTCCCCCAAATAACCTCTAAAAATCCCTCAGGACATCGGGGCTCTTCTCTCTCTACCTTCTCGCCAGGTGACTTCCAGTATTCCAATGGACATAAGTTAATATCTTCATGCCAATCACTTCAAAGTTCGTATTTCCACTTCAACCTCTCTTCTAAAATCCAACCGTACATATCCTATCTGTGGACATCTCCACTTAGATGGGTAATAGATAGTTCCAAATGAACTTGTCCCAACTGGAATTCTTAATCAATGCCTCAACCTGCTCACCCACCCAAAACCTGTACCTCTCTCTAGACCTCTCCCCTCCACCTAGCCAAACCGCACCAGCATCTATCTAATAACTCAAGCCAGAAACCTAGCTGCCATCCTTGATGCCTCTGTTAGTATTTATTTTCTGTGCAATAGTAACAGACTTCATGAAAACTACATTTAACATTGTCCTACCTTCCCAAGATAATGGCACTCTACAGAACTAAAGAAAAGAAGTCTGATAACATGATGTGGTGCCTTTGTTGTATTTCCTGCACATTTCCTTGGGGTGAGATTGAGGCAGTGGAAGAGGGGTGAGGAAAGGAATTGAAGCAATATGATCAAATAGCATTGCTAGACATTCTGGGTGTTCACAACAAAAGATGCTGAAATATATTTGTTCTTCAAAACCAAAGACAAGGTCCTTAATAAAAACTTAATCATTCTCTGAAATAATATTTATTTAGCTTTAAATTACCTCAAAAAGAAAAAGTCTTTATTTAGAAAGTAAGTTCTAGAATCTTTTGTGAAATTTTTGTGTGAGATAAATAGCTCTTCCATACCCTACTACCTCTTCTGAAGTCTATAATCAAGGATAATTATACTGTGGAATAAAAGCCAAAAGTCACTACAATTTTAATAGCATCTTATACACCCTATAAAAATATTTTAAATTCATAAAACATATAGGCAAAGAGAGCAGCAATCTTCCCTTACAACTAGCCCTTAAAGAGAAAAATCTTTACTTACACATGCTGTAAGATACTTAAGACAGAAAAGTGTGCTTTGTTGTTAGAAACATTTATGTAATTTTATAACTACCCAGCTCTCCACCTCCATCAATTATATTTAACTAGTGGCCCGGTGCATGAAATTCATGCACTTGGCAGGGGGGAGGGGGGAGGGTTCGTCAACCTGACTTGCGCCCTCTTGTAGTCCGAGACCCCTCGCTCCTTACCTCCCACCTGCTCACTGCTCCTCATCGTTTGGCTCACTGCTCCTTAGCACTGCTATGGAGGCAGGAAAGGCTCCCGCCACCACCATTGCGCTCACCAGCCATGAGCCCAGCTTCTGGTTGAGCAGCGCTCCCCCTGTGAGAGCACACTGACCACCAGGGGGCAGCTCCTGTGCTGAGCATCTGCCCCCTGGTGGTAAGTGCACATCACAGCAACCAGTTGTTCTGCCATTTGGTAAATTTGCATATTAGGCTTTTATTATATAGGACTAGAGGCCCACTGAAGGAAGATTTCTGCAAGAATAGGGATTCCTGAGCTGCAGCAAAGCAGAGAAGCGAGTGCAGACTTCACTCCCTTCTCTGCTGCCTTGCTCCCTACTGTCTCCACTGCCTTGCTCCCTCCCATCTCTGCCACCTCGGCTCCCTCCCTTCTCACTGCTTCACTCCCTCCTGTCTCCTTTGCCTTCTCCTTCTTCTCCACTGTCTCTGCTGCCTCGCTTCCTCCCTTCTCTGCTCCCTCACTCCCTCCCATCTCCGCTGCCTCGTTCCTTCCCGTCTCTGCTACCTCGGCTCTGCTCTTGTCTTGGCTGCCTCGCTTCCTCCGTCTCTGCTCCCATCTCCGCTGCCTCGGCTCCGTTCCCTTCTCCACCCGCCGCTTTGCTCCCTTCTGCAGCACTTGGCTTCCTTCTACGCTGTCTTCAGTCTTTGCTCCCTGCCTGTGTATGCCAATTAACCGCCATTTTTGTTGGGTTAATTTGCATATCGCTCTGATTGGCTGGTAGGGGTAGCGGAGTGACACCAATTTGCATGTTACTCTTTTATAGGTATAGATTCCATTGTCAGTAAGTAGGCAAAGCTCTGGGTAATTTTAGTGCTGTCTCCAAAACCTAAAGCCTGAAACATCTGCTCAATCTCTTACAATGAAAGACCATAGCATCTGAGAGAATATTTATAAATTTTCTAAGTCATTCACTCCTACAGTCAATTTCCAAGTAATGAAAGAATATGTTGAGTTGATAAACACTGCTGATCACCTAAATTATGTAATTATGATATGAAGATAAATAAGGCACTTTGTCTTTGAAGAGCCCACGGTACAAAAATAAGTTCATACAAATTAAGAAAAAACTTGAGATGATACAATTCTCTGTTAAAAATGTTTAAGTGGTAAAATTTAAATGATCTCAAATTATATGTTAAATTACTGAAATAAGAGTTATTCTCACAAACATTTTTAATCTAAAATTTTACAAGACAGGGATAAAATGCTCCATCTCAAAATTTTAAATTAAATCTGATCATCTACAATATATAATTTATGCAATATACAATATATAATGTAAACAATAAATGAGGAAAAATGAGATAATGTAGAAGTAGAGTCTTATTAAAGTAAAGTGAAAATAATGATTCTATTGCATTCAAAGTGGTTTTATTTGTGACTCCATGAACCATTCAGAAATCCTTTGTATTTCAGAATATTTCACTCAAACTTTGCATCTGAAAGTTTGAATAAATTACTTTAAATAAAAATAAAGATTTTTATAAAGACAAAAAAATCTATTAGTTATAGAAAACATACATGTTAAATACTCCACTTGAGTTGGCTTCCTACTGCAATGACCTCAGAAGTACAAGTAGCAATCATTGAATAATACATTTGAAAATTAGTTAAAATGATTTTCCCTTGGTGTCAAAACTGTAGACCACAAAAACTTTTATGATAAACAAAAGTAGGTAAAGGCCCCTAAAAGGGACACCTGCATACACACACACACACACACACACACAGAGTCTTTGTTTTCATAATGGCTATAAGTTGAAATGGTAATAAGACATTATAATGTTCTTTCACATTTAACCTTACTTTCATCCTTTTTTAACTAAGTAGAAATTTCCTTGGCTAAAAGGGAATGCCTTTATATACCAGGAAGCCACCCTTTACTACAGGGGTGGAGGCCCAAGGCCATACAGCCCCATCACTAACTTGTTAGGAGCCTGAAGGCCAAGTTAATCTGCATTTGAGAGAGAAAGAAGTCTTCTCAGCTTTTCAAGAGGCTGATCCAATCCAGACAATTGTGTGTCCCTGCATACTCTCCTAAATTCAAAAAGTTTTGTTGTGACCAGAAAAAGACTTGCATGCTAGAACTTGTATTAGCTTTACTGGGTGTACTTTGTATTAACATGGGAGCAGGCAAAGGCAACACTGACTTTTTAGGTCAGTAGCATAGAAAATCTTCAGAGTTAAATGCAGATGTGTGGGGGGGCGGGGGAAGGACTCCTTCAAAAACTGCCTTCCTTTTTCCTAATCTGTATCAAATCTCCCATTTCCAAAATATCTTGGCAGAAGTATGGCCTCAAATATCTATTTAGTTAAATGTACACTAAAAGTATAAACTTTACTATTCTCAAGGAAAATTTGTATCTCAAGCAAGAGCCTGAAAAATCCAAATTTACCCAAATCAATGGAGAGTCTCTGGGTGGTGTAACCAAACCTTAAAGCACCAACCATAAAAATTAGAGGAAATGAAAACTGATACAATCTTTCAGAAGAAAAAATATATATCATATATTCTTTTATTACATCACAAAAACGTGACAACCAGACATTTATATGTCTCTTGATATAAGAACACACCACACCCATAGTCTTGCCAAAGCAATTAAACCCAGATCTGATAAAGCCTTCAATTCAGCTGCCAACTTGCATGAAATATATAGGAACATGCTGAACTGCACCATGAGTTTGCATCAGCAAAATCTAGACAATGGGAAACTCTATAAGTGAATGACCTGAGTTCTTCAACAAAAACAACAACATTGTAAGGAAAAGAGAAGAATAAAGGATGAACCTGTGGATGAAAAGAGACTTTAGAAACATATAGAATTTAAAACAATAGGTAAGACTCAGCTCTACTTGAAGGACCCATACTTGGGTGATGACACCATCAAGAGTCTCATGGGTTCCTTTCTAAAGTTAGGGTAGTGATTACTTTTGGAGAGAGGAAGTGGTTGGATTGGAGATAGAGCACATGGAGTCAAGGGAAAACTCTCTACCAACATGACATTTGGGACAGATATTAATATTCTCATTTTATAATTCAGGAAACTGAAGCTTAGGAGATTTGAGTAATTTGCCAAGGTTACACAATAAGTGGCAGGTATGTAGTTTTAGTTCAAACATAGGTGACCTGACAAGCTGCAACTCTTGCGCAGGGCTTAACTGAGATTTAACACCCTTTTTTAAAGAAGTATAATTGTCAAAAACTAAAGTGCACAAATCTTGAGTGGACCTTTACTTGAGAGTAAAGTTCAATGAACTTTACATATGAAATACTGTTTTGTTCTGATGGTTTTAAATGTCTTTATCAAGAGAGGAACACATAACCTTTTTAAGAAAATACCTCAGTGCAAAGCCAAGTTATTGACAATTTCAGATTGATAAGTAAGGCACTGCAGAACTTCAGTAGTAGCGAGTTTTTCCTATAACTAGGGGTAGGACAGTCAGGATGATGCATCTTATGTGATCCAATGTTTTAGTTTTCTTTTTTACTGATCAAAATAAACACTTTCCTAGGGATTTTTTAATAGAACCAAGATATGTGACTACAGGTGGGAAATGACAAAGTAGCTTCCCTCCACAGAAAAAGAGACATGCATGGGGCATTTGAAAAGGAACTCTCAAAGATTTAAAAAACAACAACAACAAATCTTGTCATGTTAGCTAACAAAGGGGAAAGTTTACATAGCATCACAGAGCAGGTGGGGGAAAACACTAGAAAGCTGTGTTGGAATTACAAGATTTTCTGAAAGCAATAAAGAAAAAGTACTTTGACTATAGTGAGGTTTAAAGAAGCTTTTTGGAACTGTCCATTAAAGTAGGTTTAACTCTTTTAAATTAATTCATGTAATAAAGTTAAATCATATATAAGGACCCAAGAAATGAGGGCCAGTCCATGTCATAATCTAAACCCAAGTCAGCCAGCTCTTACAGGAAACACCTGTCAAGGAAACCTACCTAACATACACCAATCACAACCCTCCAACTCAGCTTTAGCCAGCTCACCTTACTTTAGAAAATAATACTTGCTGGCCTTAGAAAACCCCTAACTATGCCCTGTTACCTCTCCTAACATTCTATAAACTTGCCCAATATCCCGCAGGAAGAATGTTCCGTGTGTGTGAGGACATCAACGTCATACTTGTTTGTTTCAGCTTTGTTACCTGACACATGTAACATTTAGACCTGTACGTGTTGTAAATAACAGATTAACATTTATAGAGTGTTCTGTGGTAGTCACTGAATTAACCAGTTAAATGTATTAACTCATTCTCCACGACCACTCTCGCAAGTAGGTAATTATACTCTCATATATACTAGTGTGTGTGTGTGTGTGTGTGTGTGTGTGTGTTTTAGTTGAAGGAACCTAGTCACACAACTAAGTAAGCAGCAGAGCTGGAATACTGATCTTTCTGTGTGTTTGCATTTATCCACAGCTCTGCAGTTACTTGGCAGTTAATCTTCCTGTTGGCCTAAACCCACTCTAAATTAGCACCACAACTCCTGCGGTGGGCACTCTTAATGGAAATTAGGAGAAACTAAGTGTTCTCTAGAGGGAATACCTATCTGAATCAGTTCCAACCTGAGGAAGGAAACATTGGAAGTAGACTTGACCTAAAACTTAAATAGCTGTAACTCTGACCCATTATATTCCAAACACATGGAATATTCGAAACTCGTGTGTTCTGGAAATTCATCAGACAAGATTCACCCTGTGAACTACAGGTTTTCTCTAGTACAGTGGCTGGCACAGAGTAAGCACGCAACACTGACTGATGACAGTGAATGTGAACACATGAGGTGACACGCAGGAGGGGCTTCCCCTTTCTCTTCAAGTAGTAGTTGAAAGGCTGAACTAAAGAAAGGGTTAAAGGAGCATCTCTGGAGAGAAGAGAAAGGAAGAAAATAAATTCAGAACGATGTAACTGAGAGAACCAATGATGATAACATGATGACAAAAATTCTTACTAACGTATAATTTACAAGGGTATTTGTCTTTACTTCAGTTTGCTAGGGGTCTCTATTATCATGAAAGGTAAAAATATAATTAATATGCATCCTTTCATCACTCTCATACACAGACAAATAGACACACCATTAAATACATCCTTTGAAATGAAAGTGGGGGGAAAATCTGTAAACTTTTTAAAATTCACACATTCTTTTTTGGGGGGCAGGGAGTGTTAACCCAATTTTTTGGCTTGTTATTCACTAAAAACTATAAGATATGACAGTGTTGAGGCCATGTGTTGAGAGTTTATGGGATTTTTTTTCTTTAGCATTCTCCCTTTTATTGGCAGTTTTCTTAGATCTGTCATATGGAAGAGCTCATTCTGCACAGTTGATGATTTTCCATAGGTTATGTTTTCAGGCTGAATGTGATTAAGTCTCTTTTATAGCCATAATCTGCTGAAGTTCTCATCACGTTCATACAATATTTAAAACATGTTTTAAAGGTAATATATGAGTTTTTCCCCATCTTCAGAATTAAGCCAATATCAAAATGTCTTGGAAGAATTAATTATGGGGCGGGGGATGATTAAACTTTAGAACTTAGAACCCTAAATCTACCATGGAATTTAAACCTAGTGTTTTATGTAGTCTTACTAAAGGTTATCTGCATCAGCCAAGCAGGTTCACCAATGCTGCGTGAGGTGATTCTGATTTACAGTTAAGATTGTTAAAACTTGTATTCTCTGCCCTTGCTACACATGTACATTGTAAATATTGCATAAGAAGACTGGAATGCAATAGCCATAAAAATAATTGTGGGCTATTACATAATCAGAAGTCTGTTTCTATTCTTTATTAGGCTAGTCTCATTATATCAAGTAAAATACATGTATTGAATAAAAATAAAATGAGTTTGAGAATTATATTTCCTTTTATGTTTTCTTTAGATTTTCAGATTTTAATTATTATAATTGTGGATCATAATATTTCTTTTTTTACAAAAGTAGAGTTCACTTGAATAATATAAGAACTCATCTACATCACCATTAAATCATTTTATATATACTATATACACATACATACATTTTTTTCTTTAAAAGCAAATTCTTCCTGATTATATATTGTATTCAGGGCACTGTGCTAGAATACAGGGAAATACAAAGGTGAATTAGACTAAATTTTCCATAAGGAGCTTAAAACTCATAAATATCAGCCCTTCTCTCTCATTTGTACCAGTGTATCACTTCACTTATAGGCTATTTAAAGAAATAGTCCTGGATAATGTGCTGCTGAGGTAAATAAATTAAGTTGAACTTTTAGCTATGTGCCATCAAGTACAAATTTTTTACTATGATTATGGATTGCCTGGGTGTCCCACCATAAAACCTCAGCCTTATTCATGTTAATTCTCAACATATGTGTTTATGGTAATTTGTTAAAATGGATCGACTATCAAATGAACACTAGAGTATAATAATAACTCAAAAGGATGATTCTGAGAAACAGGAAAGAATAGCCTCATGTTGATTTCCAAGTTTCTTCAGCATCAGTTACAGCAACTAGAAAAGGCTGAATCATTCTAAAATTATTATGAGAACTTGCTTGACTTTGTTCAGGGTGGAAAACAGATCCTACACAGCCTTAACAGGCTCGTCAGCCTTGCTCTTGACTGACGCAATTGTTTAGAGGCGCTAATACAGTTTCCTGGACAGGCTACAGTATTTCAAAGGAAACAAGGCTGGATTCCTGCCCCAGCCTACAAGGCAGCATGTGGGCGACCACAGGCCCAAAGGAGGTTCTATTCACTGCCAACTGCCTCGCTGAAATCACTTTTTAGAAAGGGGTGGAGGTGAAATGTAATAACCGGACTGTTACGTGTTTCCACCAGAAAGTTCCTGTCCAAAAATGTATTTTCATAATTACGGCATATCAGAGGCTAGAAAAAACTAGACTGGGCCCTGAATGTGCAAGAATAAAATTCCACCCCTTTATGCAGAGAAAGGGCCTGCTCTGCAACTAGTTTCCATGGGCAATCTCTTGTGGTGGGAAGAGCATGGCTCTGAGTGAGGCGAACCTATTCTCTGCCATACACAGCTACCATAATCCTGGCCAGCCCACTTAAGTGCTCTCAGCTTAAGTTTCCTCGCCTACAAGAAATGGAGATAATAATGCCTTCCTGTATGAATCAAGATTTTTCTGATTATAAATGACAGAAACCTAAATCGTACTTCAGAAAAATAAAAAAGATAATTTATTGGAAAACCATGGGAGAGGCTCAGAGACCCCAAAAGATAGCTGGTTATAGGAGCTAAAACCAAGACAGCTCCTCCAAAGTGAAGAACTGAACCCCAAAGTCTCACCACTGATGGTACTTTCTCTCTAAATCTCTCTCTTCTGTACTTCTTTTTCCATGTTTCTCATCAGTACTTATTTTTCCATCCTTACTTCTCCACTCCCACAGATTAGAGCTGTACTCTTGAATGCAATAGCCATTAACCAATGGGATGATAGAGCATTTAGAATATGACTAGTCTAAATTGAGAGATGGTAAAAAGTAAAATATACACCAAATTTCAAAGACTTTGTATATAATCCTATCTAATAAAAGAGTAATATGCAAATTGAGCATCACTCCAACACACAATATGGCCACCCACATGTGGTCAAAAATGGCCGTCCCCATGTGGACACAAGATGGCCACCACAAGATGGCTGTCAGGGGAGGGCAGTTGGGGATGATCAGGCCTGCAGGGGAGGGCAGTCAGGGATGAGACTGGGCCAGAAGAAGAGGGCAGTTGGGGGGAACCAGGCCTGCAGGGGAGGACAGTTAGGGGTGATCAGGCCAGCATGGGAGCAGTTAGGTGTCGATCACACTGGCAGGGGAGTGGTTAGGGGCAATCAGGCAGGCAGACAGGTGAGCAGTTGGGAGCCAGCAGTCCTGGATTGTGAGAGGGATGTCTGGCTGCCCATTTAGGCTCGATCCCACCTAAATGGGTAGCCGGATATCCCTTGAGGGGTCCCAGATTGGAGAGGGTGTAGGTTGGGCTTAGGGATACCGCCCCTCCACCATGCACGAATTTCGTACACTGCCCCCCCATCTTAACTAATAAAAGTGTAATATTAAAGTTAACCATTTCTTCGGGATGGCCTAAGCCACGCCCACCAGCCAATCAGAGTGACTGTATGCAAATTAGCCTAGTTAAGATGGCGGAAGCCGCAGCTCCGGTGTGTGGCTTCTCTGGGGCTGCTGCCTCCAACATCTTGGGAGCCTCCATCCTGGGAAGGCATCTGGCGCCCTGGGCTGGTCGATGCCTTCACAGGCGGAAGCCTTCCAGGGGGGTGGGGACCAGCCGGGACCCCTCGGCCTCCGAGGCGGAGAAGCCTTGGGGGGCCGAGGACGAGCCGGTGGGACCCCGCAGCCTCCCAGGCGGAGAAGCCTTCTGGGGGGGCGGGGACGAGCCAACGGGACCCCGCGGTCCCCTCCTGGGAGGCCGATGGGGTGGCCAGCGCCACCCGATCGGGCCTTCCAGACGGAGAAGCCATCCGGGGGGGCGGGGATGAGCCGGCGGGACCCGCGGCTGCCTCCTGGGAGGCCGATGGGGTAGCCAGCGCCACCGGATTGGCCTCCCAGGCGGAGAAGCCTTCCGGGGGGCGGGGACGAGCCGGCGGGACCCCGCAGCCCCCTCCTGGGAGGCCAATGGGGTGGCCAGCGCCACCTGATCGGCCTCCCAGGTGGAGAAGCCTGGGGGGTAGGGGGATGGGACTAGCCGGGGGACCCCGCGGCCCCCTCCTGGGAGGCCAATGGGGTGGCCAGCAGCACCCCATCGCTTCCCAGGCAGATGGCTCGGAGGGTCAGTGGGAGCTGTGGCCAGCCTGAAAACTGCCCTTAGCCCCTCACTCAGGCTTGCCACACCCCCTGGGATGAGGGTCTCCACTGGGGAGCTTGACCAGCCTGCAAACAGACATTGGACCCTCACCCACGCTGGCCAGGCACACCAGCAGGTGGACATCCCCAGAGGGGTCCCAAGCTGTGAGAGGGCACAGGCCGGGCTGAGGAAACACCCCCCTCCCACTGCCCCAGTGCACAAATTTTTGTGCACCGGGCCCCTAGAGAGAGAGAGTGTGTGTGTGTGTGTGTGTGTGTGTGTATTTAATAATTCTAACTTTGATTACATTTTAAAATAATATATTGAATGTATTAAATAAAACATATTATTAAAACTAATTTCACCTGTTTCTTCTTAGTTCTTTAATGTGGCTACTAGAAATTACATGTGTGGCTCACACTTATGGCTTGTATTACATTTCCAATGGACTGTGCTGATCTACAGGCTTTTTCCACACAGTGAGGCACATGGTCACCTGTAGTCCTGGACTCAATTCATGTGAGCTTAAAAACATCACAAAAATGATTTCCTCTTCCTGCTTCAATTTTCAAATGTTCTAGGAAAAACTCTGGGGTAGCTTGGATGATGTATCTGGCCCCTGGACTAATCACTTCCAGGCAGAAGAGGAACGGTAATGTATAGCACTCTCAGAATTACGTTAGGGGAACTAAGACATGGAAGAGAATTCAGTAAATTATATATTACCAACAGATTATTTAAAAATGAGAGAGAAGATAGAAGAAAAAAGGAAGAAAACAGAAAGAAAAAAAAGAAGGAAGTAAAAGAGGAACAGAGAACTCACCCAAGTTGAAGGTGTAAGTAAAGTATCAGCTAAGAGAGCATGGTATTGAAATCCACCCATGCTCATTAAACCAGACCCCTTTACTTCTCTTTCTATGCCACCCCAGGTGCCGTTGTGAAGAAACATTCTTCTCCATAATCTAAAAGAGATGGGCAAACAACTGCCCACGTGTCAAATCCAGCCCAATGCCTGTTTGTGAAAATAAAGTTTTACTGGAACTCAGCCATAAAGGTTCATTTACATACTGTGTATGGCTGCTTTCATGCTATGACAGCGGAGCTGAGTAGTTGTGACAGAGACCATCTGGCCCGCAAACCTAAAATTTTACAATCTTGCCCTTTAGAGAAGATGTTCAGGCATTCTGATCTGGAGTGTATTTTCCTCCAAGCCCTGCTCCTCTCTCTAAAGAAAGGAGGGAGAACAAGAACAATAAAATGAGAACAGCCTGGCTGGTGTAGCTCAGCAGTAGAGTGCCGAAAACGAGAGGTCACTGGTTCAATTCCCCATCAGGGCACATGCCCGGGTTGGGAGCTTGATCCCCTCCCCAATGGGGGCTGGGAGAGCTGCAGGAGGCAACCAGTCGATCAAGGTTGTTTCTCTCTATCCCTCTCCCTTCCTCTCTCTCTAAAAATCAATGAAAACATATTTTAAAAAATAAACTGAGAGCAGTCATGGGCCCCCTACTTCATGAAAGAATAAAATGAAGTTCCCTACAGAATACGTTCTTAGACAGTCTCACAACTTCCTTTGTGATTAAGTCTCCAATGCAAATTTTGGCTCAAATTTAGCCATGATAAATCAGACTTGCTGCAGGAATAAACAGTACCCTACTTTTACGGCACTCTCTTCCAGGTACACGTTCCCACTTGGATAGAAGTATGCCCACTCCTATTTAGTTAGACAGAAACGATTTCCTTTAAAGTAAGATGAGGGTTTTCTGTGAATCCTTTATGGTCTCTCAAGAAACAACTGTTTTGCCTTAATACCACATTTCATGAGAATGAGTTAAAGCAGTCTTTATTTCTAAAAGCTACTTACTAAGTGTAACTTTACTGGATCCAAAAATTCTGTCAACTAAACGGTCTCAAATTCTGAAGCATCATTTAATCTGTGGTTTAGAGAAAAATCTTTGTGAGGTCAGCTTTTGAATTTACACTCATTTATCAGGATCAGGGAGCTTTTAATGTCTGCTATCACATGCTTACTAAGAAACAACTATCAATACATGTCACAGTAAACGCTTGCTGAATTTTAAATAAAGAGAATATTTGGTGGAAATTATCAGTTTCCTTCACAGTAATTGTATAAAACTAAATGAACTTTCAAACAGTTCCAATAATAAAGGAAATGTAAGAATTCATCCAAATAGATATTCTAGGGAGATAAATTAGCCTAATTCTCTTCTTCTGGGTACACAGAATGCCAAACCCTCCCCTTTCCTATGAAATGTGAGAATGAGATATTTCAAAACTGCAAATGTATTAAAACTCAATCTTTAGTGACAAGTCATACCCATGTTTAACTCATGCCACGACCTATTCCCCCTAACTATATGAAAGAATCGTAGGACCAACCACCTTGGAATGCTGTTTTCCCCAGCAACATTTCCTTTAAACTTTCAAAGACAGAGCATCGGTAAGGCTATTGCATTCACGTATATCATGAATTAAAACTACTTCTTGAAAAGCCAGGATTACTTTGGCTAGTATGCTATCACTTGAGTTGTTTCTTAACAATTTCACTTGATAGGTTCACTTTTTCAAGTTTCCATCCCTTTTCTACAACTCATTTTGTCTATTAGTGGATAAAATAGGTACATTTGGACATATAAACTTTTGATGGCTTTCACAGTGCACTAAAATTTCACTATAGCAAATCAGTAGGGTGTGTAGTCAAACTCCATGCTATGTCAATGTTAGAAGTCTATTTAACCTTTCATTTATTTGGGATGTCAAGGTAAAATTATACTGATGCTGGTAAAGAGTATCCTAACCCTGGAAATTTGAAGAGTTTATTTTAGGATTTAGACTATCAGTCATAAGCCTAGTGATTAAAAATTAGAAGCATCCAAATATAAATAATATGTAAAGCAGTTTCTAATGCAAACTTTGTTTTTAAGAGTACAGGCAAATATTCCAAGGTTCTGATTCAACAACTTCAGGAACTTAGATCTTAAAACCCCCAGCAGATTTTCTGGGTTACTTCTGGAATGCCGGTTGGTGGTTGTTGCTGTTGTTTTTATTGTGTTGGGATTATTGAAACACTAGATGACAAAAATCACAAAGAGCTTGTAATTTTTTAAAAATATTTTTAAATTGAATTTATTGGGGTGATTTTCATTAATAAAATTGTATAGGTTTAAATTGGCTTTTTGTTCTGTTGTTTTGGGGGTTTTGTTTTTTTGCTACTGTTTTGTGTTATATAAAAATTTCTTTTTTGGTCCTTGTTGTTTTACTCTTTTCAAGAAAAACAGATCCAAAAAGACATCAGTGTTTCAATGTACCCATTTCACCTACAGGAGAAAAATCATTTCATAGTACTTTTATTTGGGGGAAGAAAGAAGCTTTCTAATTTGCCAAACAGATTCCACTTTTCTCCTATTTGACTAGCAAAAAAAAAGTAAGGGTATCTAAACTAATAAAAGCGGAATAGTAAAATTAACCGTTTCTCTGGGACGCCCACAGCCAATCAGAACGGCTGTATGCAAATTAGCCCAGCCAACATGGCGGCCGCCACTCACGGACCTGAGTAAACGTTTAAGCAGCATCCGTTGCAGCAGGAGCGAGAGCGAAACTACCTGCTCGCTGGCTCCTTAGCCTTTGGCCTGAAGCAAAACACATATTTGCAACAATTAAGTGTAACAATTGTTTCATTATAGAAGCCTCGAGGTGAGGCAGAGGGGAGGCTTCGTTAGTAAAAGGCCTCGCCTTAAAGGAACAGCATCAATTATAGGAAACCTGCGTCCAGCCGGCCTTGCTGGGACGTTGGGCAATGGGAGCTGTGGGCAGCCTTAAAGCCCCTCACCCAGCCTGGTCAGGCACGCCAGCAGGTGGACATCCCCCGAGGGGTCACAGACTGTGAGAGGGTACAGGCCAGGCTGAGGGACCTCCCGAGTGCACAGAGCGGCTGCAGGGCGGGACAGCGCAGGACCCAGGACCCGTGAGTGGGAAACAGGCGGCAGGGTTGGAGGGCAACACGAAGC
>PVJC01017058.1:0-32952 GCA_004026665.1 Murina feae
GGTGATGTGTGTGGGGTGGGTGGGGCGAGATGTGCGGGTGGCAGGTGGCAGGTTGTGCGGGTACAGACTGGGCTGAGGGACCCCCGAGCGCACAAATTTTTGTGCACCAGGCCCCTAGTTTGGAAATAAAGAGGAATGAAATGTTGACACATGCTACAGCAAAGAAGAATCTAGGAAAATCTTATGCTAAGTGAAAGAAGCCAGTCACAAACAACCATATATTACATGATCGCAATAATATGAAATGTTCAGAATAGGCAAAAGTATTTAGTAGATTAATGTTGCCTGGAGTTGAAGGTAGGTAATAGGCAGTTACATCTATGTGGGGTGCAATTCTGAAATTGGTTTGCAGAGATGGTTGCACAACTCAGCAAATTTAGTATCACTAAAGTGTACACTTAAAATGCCACGAGTTGCCTTCTAGCTCTCTGAGCAGCACCATGGCGGTGCACAAGAACAAGCGCCTTACGAAAGGCAGCAAAAAGGGAGCCAAGAAGAAAGGGGTTGGTCCATTTTCTAAGAAAGATGGCATGATGTGAAAGCACCAGCTATGCTCAATATAAGAAATATTGAAAAAACACCGGTTACGAGAACTCAGGGAACCAAAATTGCATCCAATGGTCTCAAGGGTCGTGTTTTCGAAGTGAGCCTAGCTGAGCTGCAGAATGATGAAGTTGCACTTAGAAAATTCAAGCTAATTACTGAGGATGTTCAGGGCAAAAACTGCCTGACTAATTTCCATGGGATGGATCTTACCTGTGACAAAATGTGATCCATGGTCAAGAAGTGGCAGACCATGACTGAAGCTCATGTCCATGTCAAGACTACCGACGGTTATTTGCTTCATCTCCTCTGTGTTGCTTTTACTAAAAAGCACAAGCAGATTCGGAAGACCTCTTATGCTCAGCATCAGCAGGTTCGCCAAATCCGGAAGATGATGATGGAAATCATGACCCGAGAGGTGCAGACAAATGACTTGAAAGAAGTGGTCAATAAATTGATTCCAGGCAGCATTAGAAAAGGCATAGAAAAGGCATAGAAAAGGCTTGCCGATCTATTTATCTGCTCGATGATGTCTTTGTTAGAAAAGGCAAAATGCTAAAGAAGCCCAAGTTTGAATTGGGAAAACTCATGGAGCTTCATGGTGAAGGTAGCAGTTCTAGAAAAGCTACTGGGGATGAGACAGGTGCTAAAGTTGAATGAGCTGATGGATATGAGCCTTCAGTCCAAGAATCTGTTTAATATTCAGACATTTAATGGTGACAAATAAAAAAACCTATTTGTGATTAAAAAAAAAAAAGGTCTGAGTTATCCTATCTAATAAAGAGGGAATATGCTAATTGACCCTCACACCATTGCAAAGATGGCGGCACCCACAGTCAATAAGGAGGAAATATGCTAATTGACTGTCCCGTCCTCAAAGATGGTAGTGCCCACAGCCAATAAGGAGGGAATATGCTAATTGACTGCCTCGTCCTCAAAGATCTCATCGCCCAGTCCCCTCAGGCCTCACCAGGGCAGCAAGCATGCCCCACGTGCCTGCCTCTGGAGTCCCCCAGTTCCCTCTGTCCCCAAGCCACCCAGGCCAGACTGATGCTCAGGTAACCAGGGCTGGCTGAGGCTTGCGTTGCCAGCAGAGGCAGCAGCAGAGGTGTGATGGGGGAGTCAGCCAGATCGCTGGGTCACCTCCTGCCCCTGAGGGCTCCCAGACTGTGAGAGGGGGGGAGGCCTGGCTGAGGGACCCCCCTCCAGTGCATGAATATTCATGCACCGGGCCTCTAGAATCCAATAAAGTCATTAAAAAAAAAAAAAGACTATGCAACTTGTACAGAAAACAATACTATACAGCAATGTTTTCTTGTACTCTCTGATTTAGGATAACCCCACAGCCAATAATAAATATAAGCAGACCAGAGTGAAACTTGTGTCTCTGCATCCCTGCAAATGAGCACACTCTGCATTTTGTTCTTCAGGGCCTGTTGCCTCCAACGTTCTGCCTCCTATGAATGCTACTCCTGAAACAGCTCACTCAGGACTTCCTTCCATCCAGAGCTGGCTCTAAACAAAGCCTTTCGCCTCGAAGCAGAATTAAGGAAGCTACTTAACTCCCCTGACACCACCACTCTGCCATCATCACCAGAGTGGTGCTCTCCAATCATTTATTGAGGACCAGGCATAATGATAAGCAATGTACATGCATTATTCTCTTTATTCCAGTTTTAATGAGGTTTAAGAGTTGAGCAATTTTCCCAAGTAACTACAGTGTCATAGATCTAAACACAAGCTGTCCAACTTCAGTCCCACACTCCAAGTCACACACATAATAACAGATCACACGTGTAATAATACATCAAGTGGATTTTACTGGTGAAAATTTCTCAACATTTCTTTTTTTTTTAATATAAATTATTGATTTCAGAGAAGAAGGAAGGTAGAAACATCAATGATGAGAGAGAATTGTTGATTGGCTGTCTCCTGCATGCCCCCCTACTGGGGATTGGCCCGAAACCCAGGCATGTGCCCTGACAGGAAATCAAACTGTGACCTTCTGGTTCATAGACCCATGCCTGCCAGTCAACATTTTTATAGTTTAGTCTAAACTTCCCAAAAGTTAACTGTTTCCTTGGGAAGTAACTAATTCTGAAGAAGATTTCCTCAGGCCTGGGATAAGAAGTCTAAAATCAAACTGTTTTAAACCCATCAAACTGAGCGACTCAAACTACGTAACATGAAGGGCAACAATGAGTTCTGTATACAAAACATCCCTGCACTTGTAAATCAGGCCTACAACAACTTTCTTGGGAAATACAGGAAACCCCTCTCTCTTGGCCCTTCACAATTCCAGGTGTGGATTAGTATTTACAAGGCCCAGGGCAATCACGGCTTCAGGAAACCATGGCCTCCAGCCATCCATCTCTCTAGCAAGCATCTGGAGTTAGGCCCCTGATTTACTCTCACCCAGGAAAATCTGTCCCTATAATAGGTGTTAATCAGCTTAACACCTTGTAGCTTCCTCACTAATTGGGGTCTCTCCTCAATTAGTTCCAGCTAAACATTATTTCAGTCCCTCAAGGTCTCCCCAAATACTGAGAAAGCATTATCAGCGGATCTCCTAGGACATTTATAAGAAGTACCCACCCGTAATGGCAGAAAACAATAAAACTATGTCCCCAAAACCTGGTGACATGGCCTGAAATAAAATTTATTTCATTCTTGTTTTATCATAATGTTTCCCCCTTATCATCAAGCAAAATTCCCCCAGAAAGTACCCCAGCTTTATTCTCTGGCTTCACTTACCTGGCCTCAACTTCAGAAGAATATATCACACATTTTACAAAAATTAATTTAAAAAAATAAATATAAACTAATTTAAAAAAATACTTTTAAAATGTAACTTTAGTTTCAGGATTCCAGGAATAAAGTGAGGGATTTCAAGCAATAGGTACTGAAGGGTCAGGAGAAGAATGAGTTAGTGGAAAGAAGGCAGGTTCTCTCTTTCAACAAAGAACAAGAAAGTAATGAAAAACTCCATTCCTTTGGCATTTGGATTGAAGAAGGCCTAGGTGCAGCCTTCTTCAGTTGTCCCACATCCAGGTTCATCTGGCACCAGTCACCTCCACCGTTCCACCGAGGTGTGACCCCAACTCGTATACACCAGTGGGAAGTCAGTGTCACAGCTGCCCTCCCCCCCCCAGATTGGTCTCCTGGGTCTGTCTCCAAAGAAGGTTAATGATGACATTGCTTGAGCAACAGGAGATTGAGAGGGTCTGGGAATTACAGTGACACTGACCATTCCGAACAGACAAGGGACTGCCCAGTCTGTGAGCTGCAATGCTGATGGCCACCAGCCTCATGACATCACAGATGGCATCTGCAGTGGCACAGTGGAATGCCCAGCTAGTTAAGAACTACAAAGGAAAATACTGAAATTAAAGATCATTTGACAACAACAAAAACTCCAGGAAAAAGAAAAGCACCATTCAAAGATGAAGCAATTTAAAATGTGGCATGAATTTGAACAATTTACTCAGGAAAAGATAAAGGTTCATTTGTCCTGATCAATATGAATCTTCGTTTTCAAGAGGTATGTGGGTTGACTTTGAACTCACAGAGGAGAAATGAAGCTCTAAAGATTATTTTGCTTCCTATTCAAAAAAATGTAAATAATGCTGGTTGGTTTTTAAACTTTTATTGACAATTTAAAGACAAAGCCTGCAAGGGCACAGGTAACTGTAAAATAAAATGTGCTCTCAACCTGGACAATTTTAAACTAAAAGCAGAGCCCAAAGTTGAAGGGCAGAAGAGAGAGAAGTGGAAGAAAGAGGAAGAATAATTACATTATCATAAGATACTATGGAAAGTTGATGAAAAAATAAAAAAAAAATATTTAATAGTGATTATATAACATATAACTAATATAGTTTGTTAATGTAGACTACATCCTATTTAATAAAAAGGGATTATGCTAATGGACCCTCATGCCATCACAAAGATGGAGGTGCCCACAACCAGTAAGGAGGGAATATGCTAATTGACTGCTCTGCCCTCAAAGACAGCGGCACCCACAGCCACAAGATGGCGGCACCCAGTCCTCTCAACCCCCCAGCCGCCCAGAGCCACCTGAGGCTCATGTAATCAGGGCTAGCGGAGGCTTGCGCTGTCGGCAGTGGCAGCAGCAGAGGTGTGATGGGGCGTCACCTTTCCCTGCCCCCGAGGGCTCCCAGACTGTGAGAGGGGGGGCAGGCTGGGCTGAGGGACCCCTCCATCCAGTGCATAAATTTTCATGCACCAGGAGCAAAGATTTTTAAATGTTAAAAATATTTAAATTTATGAAATAGGGAAAAAACTGAATAGAAAACTTGAAAGAGTATACTACATGTGTTTCTACAATAATAAAAGCATGATATGCTAATTAGACCAGACGTCCTTCCCCTCATCCTCTGGATGACCTTCTGGACAAAACCATGGTGGTGGGGGGCCGAGGCTGAGGCAGAAGCAGCAGAGGAGGCAGAAGGAGCAGAGGAGGCAGAAGGAGCAGAGGAGGCAGAGGTCCCCAGCCACCGAGGCAGGGCGGGGGGCAGGGGGAGGCCCCCGAGCCCCTTGCACAAATTTCATGCATTGAGCCTCTAGTATTTAAATAAGATTCTAAAACAAGCAAGATAAATCCCTGGTATTACAAGTCAGAGCATATAATGAGGGAGGTAACAGCTGAAAGGGGACAGACCGGGACTGTCCCTTGACCAGTTGGTTACACAAGCGTGTTCACTTTGTGCAAATGCATTAACTGTATAATAATTTCTGTCCTTTTCAGTTTGTCATACTCCCAAAAACAATTGTTTAGAAAGAACAAAAAGGGGAAGGGAAAGAAGGTGGGGGGAAATATAAGTGAGCTCAGGTTCGATGGTGTCTAGTGCTGATAAATCTGGAAATCACAACAGAAGTCTCAATTATTTGTAAGAACTAAAACAAATACTGTCATTACATGTTACAGTCATAGCCTGTCCACACTTATGACTTCTTATAGCCCTGAGCATAGCAAGGGTTCACACACCGACTTCTATGTAGTTTGAGTGATCAGAGCTGCACACTCCATACACATCTGTTTCCTTTAAAATATGTGCTTGTCCTGGACCAGTGCCACATAAATCTGATGTTTTCTTCTGGACTACTAAAAGATTAAAGCCTGCCATGACGCAGCATTCAAACACATGAGCTGCTGTATATATTAAAAACAGAGCTCCGTTTAGGATTCCCCCTCACTTATTACATGTACTGGGTATTAAAATAAAAAGCAGCACTTCAAGAAGAGGAGAAACTAGAAAGATAAATGTAACAAATAACAATAATTAAAAAAATTCTGTAACTGCTAGAATGTTACTACCAAGGGCAGTTGCCTGTCCTCTTTAATTAGCAATAATAGGAAGCAAAATATCTTTTTTAATCTTGCTACTGACACCAGAAATTATACTGGATACAATGCCAACTACTAGAAATTACTGAAAAAAATCACATCTCCACAAAAATCTTACAATGGAAATTTAAAATGTCTTCATCCCCTTTAATTTTTCACTAATCTGATATACAGGTTCTGTCGTAGGAAGGCCCAGTTCTAATAGTATCTAGAATTCAACACTCTGTAACTGATGAATTCGAAGGGACCCTAATCAAAATGCCAACAATAATTTTTCTCGAAAATAACAAAGAACTTCAGAGCACAGGTAAAAATGTAATTAGTTGTGAATACAATAGCTATGAAAAGCCCTAACAATGAAAAGTGATGACAAAGACTCCGCCTGAACATTAGGATCTATAAAATTACAACAAAATAGGATGGCACCCGTGCCAGGCGAAACAATCAATGGAAACAATAGTATAAGAGACTCCAGAATGTGATGGGATTTAGACATGGCTCTTAAATCAGTGGGTAGGTGACTTAATAAATTATGTTCAAACAACCGGCTAGACTTTTGCTTTTACAAAAAAAAAAAGCCTTCTTAACATCCCCTGGACTTCTTTATTTTCTTATTAATGTGGAAATTTACAACACATACTTTACACTAAAATTTATTACGAATGGATCAAAATACTATAAAGTCAAAGGCAATTTAAGAGTGCTAAGCAGCTAACTAACTAAATATGTGAAACCAACTGTGTGGGAATTGTAGGGAACTAGAAAACATCTGCTTTCCCAACGTTTTTTTTTTTCTTCTTTTTTTTTCTTTCTTTTTTCTTTTTTTTAATACCAAATCTCGCTGGGGCAAACCAACACTGCAGATGTCTGCAGGAGGAAATCAGGTGGGAGTTCTGGTTGACCTGCAGGCTGAGAGGAGTCACATCTTAGCACACCTGGGAAGTATTGATGACATACCATTTGGGAAATACTGAATTAGCATGCTCAGGCCCTGTTTACAAGAGCAGTGGCTCTTCAAGTCTGTTTCTTCATGACAATGCTGTTAAACCTGACATTTTTCAAGAGAAAAGTCTAGATTGTTATGCAAAAAACATGGGCAGCTACACCTTTTCAGAAACTGTGAGGGGCTGCACAAGGCCCATCTGTTGGCCAGATCCAGCCCACAGGCCACCAGCTTACAAATTGCGATTTAAGTGCAAAAAATGAAACCATTCAAGTGCCGAAGAGAACACTATTTTCATAGTTTTGGAGTAAGAAAGACCTAAGTGCAATCAAAACCAGAATGCGTAAAGAACAAGGCATTTAAAATGTAAAACTTATGTGTGACCGAACATTAGGAACAAGCCTAAGACAGAGGACAGGAATCTCCCTGCCCCCAGGCTCTCGCAGAGAGGAGTGCTGCGGTCTCTGTGGGGGAGCAGAGTGTGCCCGGCTTAACAACAGTGCTGGAACCACCTGGGATAGAGAGTTTTTTAATTTGCAGGAAACGAGTAAACTCGTCATATCGCTTTTTACACCAAAGCGCGGGAGAGGAGTTTTTTCCAAAAACGATGAGTAGAGACAGATTCAATCAAATATGGAGGGCCTGGCATTTTAACAACGAAAATGTGCAAGACAACTCAGATAGACTTTGCAAAGTCAGACCATAATTGGATTTCTTTCTTCCCCATTACGACGTGACTTGGCGGGAAAATGCCCGATTACAAAGTGTTAAATGAACTGAGAGGAGGAGGAAGCAGGAAAGGATCCAGGATGGGCAGGCACCATCAGCTATTGCTCAATAAATATGAATTAAGTTTGTGTTTACATGTCTCATACTTTAATATGTTTTTGAATATCAACTAAAATTTAAAAAACACACTGATCAATGATATTATGAATTCTTCCTGGCTATCAAATGAGTTATTCTTTTTTTAAAATATATATATATATTATTTATTTCAGAGAGGAAGGGAGAGAGAGAGAGAGAGATAGAAACATCAATGATGAGAGAGAATCATTGATCAGCTGCCTCCTGCACGCCCCCTACTGGGGATCGAGCCCACAACCCAGGCATGGGAATTGAACCATGACCTTCTGGTTCATAGGTCGATGCTCAACCAACCATTGAGCCACGCCGGCAGGGCAGAGTTTTTTTGTTAATACTTACCTGAGGATATCCAGTTGATTTCAGAGAGAGTAGAGGAGAGAGAAAGAGGGAATGGGGGAATGGGGGAGAGAGGGTGCGAGGGAGAGAGAGAAGGGAGGAGGAAGAGAGGCAGAGGGAGGATGGGAGAGACATGGAGATGAGAAGACAGATGAATTGGCTGACCACTCTCAGATCAATCCTGAAACTGAGGTACATGCCCTTCATGGGGAATTGAACCCGAGACCCTTTACTGCACTGGCCTATGCTCTAACCACTCAACATGAGTGAGGGCTCAAATGACTTATTCTTATAACTCCTTCAGAAAGTGAATATTCAACCCTCAACCAACACTAGCCATGCAACAAATGCAAGAAGGCAGTTAACTGTATGTGCAGAGTTGGAGGAAGAACTATAAAAGCCAGAAAATGTAACAATGATAGAATGTCCTCCTTCAGGCTCTCATGATAAGGTGAATTTCATCATGATGTCTGTTCCAGCACATGCTGAGTATGTGCACATTTTACCAAATCAGTGCAATATGGACCCATGTCTTGAACACTGAATTAGGATGCTGATCTAATGTTAAACATCCACATGTTAAAGAGATGAGTTGAGACTCAGAAAGTACTAGATTTTTTAAAAGTATAGCAGGTTTGACTTTGTGTAGAGAAAACTAAATTTTTCACACATTTTCATGCACCAGAGAGTTCATAAATTTCAAAAAATGAAAAAGAGCCAATTTAATCTTTCAAAAATAGACTATAAAATTAAATATCACCTTATCTTTGAATCACAGATTTCACAGTTACCTGTTGCTGCTGCTGTGGACTCTTTCAGTGAATGCCATTGCTGCCAGTCAGTGGAAATTGACAAGTCTATACATCTGAAAGAGAAAGAGCTTGTGAATATCAGTCCATAAGTAAACTCATAAGCACATCTGACCTGTAAGAAATCATCCTGGAGACAGAATTCAAAGTTCTCATTTGGATTGGAGAATGGTTCTTTACCAACTCCCAAGTTGCATGACTACATCGGCTAGCATATATCAAAGGAAAAATGCATTTTTAATTTTGAGGCTGCTACTCAAAGCCATTTCAACAATAAGAAAAAAATGTGCACAAGTTTATCATGAGAAGAAAGGAAATAACATTTCCCCAGTGTCTACTATGTGCTAAGCATCATGTTAAATGCTTTTTTAAAAATGACATTTCATGTAAACATTGCAATAAATTTGCAAGGTAGATACTAATGCCCCATTCTACAGCTAAGAAAACTATAACTCAGTTTTAAGTAATTTTCCTGAGATAACAGGTTGTGTAATCATCTTCACTGGAATCAGGAGGGGGAAAGGCAAAGGAGTAGGCAAGAGAAAGGCAGTCAACATTGATCTTTATGTAAGAACTAGGGGTCTGGTGCACAAAAATTTGTGCACTCAGGGGGGTCCCTCAGTCTGGCCTGTGCCCTCTCACAGTCTGGAACCCCTCGGAGGATTCCACCTGCTGGTGTACCTGGCCAGCCTGGGTGAGGGTCTGATGGCTGTTTGCAGGCTGGCCAAGCCCCCCAGTGGGGACCCTCACCCCATGGGGGTGTGGCCAGCCTGGGTGAGGGGGCTGAGGGCCGTTTTCAGGCTGCTCCAGTCCCTTCAAGGTTCAGGTCCCTACTGGGGTGCCTGGGAAGCCTGGGTGAGGGGCTGAGGGCCATTTTCAGGCTGGCCACAGCTCCCATTGACCCAAGGTCCCAGCAAGGCTGGCTGGAATCAGGTTTCTGGGGTATATTTTATCTTCTATAATTGAAACTTTGTTGCCTTGAGCGGAGGCCTAGTCAGGCAATGAAGCCTCCTGTCTGCTTCCGCTCTGTGGCTTCTATAATTGAAACATTGTTGCCTTGAGCAGAGGCCCAGCTGGCCTAGGCAGGCAGTTGCAACAGAAGCTTCCTGTCTACTCTAGCTCCGTGGCTGCCCACCATCTTGACTGGGTTAATTTGCATATAGCTGCTCTGATTGGCTGGTGGGCATGGCTTATGTGTCTTGGAGTGATGGTTAATTTGCATATTACCTTTTTATTAGATTAAATTCAACACTTAATACAATAAAACAGTGGCCCCCAGAAAAACCCAATCTTAAGATTTTACTTCCAATCATAAAAGGTACTTAATTAATCCCCAAGGCAATTCTTGAGCAATCTCTCACAACAGTAATGGATACTGTGTGTGGGAGGAGGGGGTGAAAGGAAGGGGGGAAGAGAGAGAGAGAAAGAATGAATGTGTGTATGAGATCCAACCTGGGCAGATGGCCTTCCTACTTCCTACCTCCTGGATCTCTAGAAACAGCCTCTCTCTCTCTGGTTAACACTATCAACAGCTGTTTCCTTTTCCCTTTCTTGTGTTTGTAAATTTACTGCACTTCTCCTAACTCGATTTAAATAGTTTTTTATTTTTTCAAACATCCTTAAGGCAAAGGGTATGTTGCTAAATTATCTTAGTACAGATTTAACAAACTTTTTGATACAAATGGAAACTCTGCCTGACACTTGTAACCACTTTAGCAGGCTAGCTGCTACACTTCGGGCTGAAGTGAGACACTGACTACGGCACTTCAGCTCCACTCTCACTCCCGACAAGGCCTTTCATCTCGCTCTCCATGACATGAAAATTGCTGTCTTGAAGACCACAATGTTTCCATTGAGTAGATATCATGTGTCATTCCTCTCTCCTCCCTAAAACAGATGCTGCAAATATTCTAATTAAAGGCACTCTGGTAGTGATCTAAGTTTTTCAGGGTCAAACATGTTTTAGAGTCGGTCTCTCCTCCAAACAACTAGAGTAGCCCTAGGCAAGGTTCCCAAATTCTCCAACCCAAATCTTGACACCATCACCCCATCTCGCCTTATTCTCTCTCACTTCCCTCTCTCAAACATACTTTAATTTCTCTTTCTCCCCCTCTATTTCTATCCTGCCTTTCCTCCTCCCTCCCCTTGCCCCCACCATTTTCTCTCTTTCCCCTCTACCCCTTCCTCCCTTCCCCACCCCTTGCTGCTCTCTCTCACTTTCTCTTGGCATGCAGGGCGGGCACACAGTAAGTGATCAATGAAACAGGCATTCACTTTGGCATTAACCTTGCTAACAATGTGAATACTTTTGAAGAGCCTGTGATGGTAGTCCCCCACATGACCTTCCCCTTGAAGATGCCCCACCTGCTTGCAGCCCAATAGGGGGCTTAGCGGGCACTCCTAAGCCCGCTGGCAGAGACTGAAAGGGCAGTTTGGGATGTTGAGGGGTTGCCAAACTGAAAGAGTGGCCCTGGGTCCCCTGTCTGATCATTTACTCACTGAGCTAACAAGTATTCCTGTGCATCTACTCAAAGCCAGGAACTGAGAATGAGAGGGAAGGGAACAGACTCTTGCCATCATCTGAGTTTACAAGCTATAGGAGGTTAAAAAACAAACAAACATACATAGTATATAGATGTTAAATATTAAAAGGTGCTATAGAGGGAAATGAAGAGAAAATATAGCGTGCCAGAGAGGAAATGATAAGGTGTTGCAATTGTATATAACATGGTCAGAGAATGTAACATCGGAGCAAAGTGAAGAGCAAACCCTGATCTATAGTGAAATAATTATGTGTCCATGTAGGCTCATCAGTTGTAACAAATACCACACTCTAGTGGAAGATGCTGATTATGGGGAAGCTGTGCACGTGTGGGGCAGGGAGAGCTATGGGAAATCTGCACCTTTGGCTCAAATTTGCTGTGAACCTGAAAGTTCTCCAAAACTGTATTTTTAGAAAATGGTTCTAGCCCTAACCAGTTTGGCTCAGTGGATAAAGTATCGGCCTGCGGACTCAAGGGTCCCAGGTCCGATTCCGGCCAAGGGCATGTACCTTGGTTGCGGGCACATCCCCAGTGGGGAGTGTGCAGGAGGCAGCTGATCGATGTTTCTCTCTCATCGATGTTTCTAACTCTCTGTCCCTCTCTCTTCCTCTCTCTGAAAAATCAATAAAATATATTTTAAAAAATAATAAAATAAAAAATGGTTCTAGAAACTGACTAACCTAAGACTGACTGAAGAATTCTGCCCAACCCGTGGGTGCCATTACTGACTTGTTGGGAGGTGGGTGGAGACATATTTTCTGAGAGATCTGGTCCCTGGGCACAGCTTCGCTGGAAGGCACAGTCCTTTCTACAGAGACAAGGGCGAGAAGGCGGAATCACCAGATTATCCACTATCTCGTCTAGGGCTCACAGTAAGACCCAAGTCAGCCGAAAGCCTGTTCGGGTGCTGATGCCTGACCTGCACAGCTGCATGGAGTAGCCATGCAAGCCAGCCATAAGGTCGGGTTAGAATGGGGGCCTGCTGTGGTCAGGAAAGTATTATCCGAAACCACAGCTAAGAAAGGAAATTAGTATATGCTTCTCTTTAGCAATTCTTCAAAAAAACTTTCTTAAAAATATAGTTACGTCCTGGCTGGGTGGCTCAGTTAGCTGGAGGGTCATCCCATGAACCGAAAGGCTGTGAGTCCAATTCCCAGTCAGGGCACATACCTAGGTTGCTGGTCCCACTCCCAGTTGGGGCACATGCAGGAGGTAGCCAATCAATGTTTCTTTCTCATTAATGCTTTTCTCCCTCCCCTCCCCTTGTCCCTCCCCCTCCCTCTCTCTTACTCTCATCAATGAACATATATCCTTTGGTGAGGATTATCCTATCTAATAAAGAAGGAATATACTAACTGACCCTCATGCCATCACAAAGATGGTGGCACTCACAGCCAATAAGGAGGAATTATGCTAATTGACTCTCACACCCTCAAAGATAGTGGCGCCCACAGCTACAAGATGGTGGCGCCCAGTCCCCTCAGCCCCCCAGCCACCCAAGGCCAGTCCGAGGCTCAGGTAACCAGGGCTGGCTGAGGCTTGCACTGCTGGCAGTGGCAGGAGCAGAGGTGTGATGGGGTGTCGCCTTCCCCTGATCACTCCACCTCTGAGGACTCCTGGACTGTGAGAGGAGGCAGGCCAGGCTGAGGGACACACCCCTCCAGTGCATGAATTTTCATGCACGAGGCCTCTAATATATATATACTAGAGGGCTGGTGCATGATGAAATTCGTGTGTGGAGGGGGAGGGGGTCCCCTCAGCCCAACCTGCACCCTCTCCAATCTAGGATCCCTCAGGGAATGTCCAACTGCCGGTTCAGGTCCAATCCTGGCCAACTGGGGATCGGGCCTAAACCGGCAGTCAGACATTCCTCTCACAATCCTGGACCACTGGCTCCTAATTGCTGCCTGCCTGCCTGGTTTCCCCTAACTGGCCCTTCCTGCCAGCCTGATCACCCCTCACTGTCTCTGCATTCTGGCCTGATCGCCCCTAACTGCCCACCACTGCCAGCCAGGTCTCCCTCAAATGCCCCTCCCTGCCGACCTGGTTGCTCCTAACTGTTCCCCACCCCTGCCAGCCTGGTCGCCCCTTACTGCCCCCCCTGCTGGTCTGGTTGCCACCAACTTCCCACCTCTGCCAGCCTGGTCACCCCTAACGGCCCCCCCTGCCAGCCTTGTTGCCCTCACTGTCCCCACCTGCCAGCATAATCATCCTCAACTGCCCCCCGTGTTAGCCTGGTCACCCCCAACTGCACACCCCCGCCAACCTGGTCACCCCTAACTGCCCCCCCAACCAGCCTCATCACCCCCAACTGCCCCGCCCTGCCTGCCTGGTTGCCCTACGCAGCCTGCTGTTCAGTCGTTTGGTCGTCCCTCACTAACCCCCTGCTGGCCTGGTCGTAGGCAGCCATCTTGTGAGGGCATGAGAGTTAATTTGCATATTACCTCTTTATTATATAGGATTCAGATATCTACAAGGAGGTATGTGCCAATAAAATATTGTTTAAATAAGAAAACTGGTAACCTAATACATACCAACACAGAAATGGCTAAATCCATTAGAACACAGCACAACATGCAATGTAACATCAAAAGAATAAGTTTATCCAAATAAGATGCTAAACAAAATGCATAATGTGAAAGCAAAAACACGATGTGAGCTTAAAAAGAAAATACTTCATGTTTATGTTTACGGTAACACATACTTCCGTGCACATACACCAAACTGCTAGTAGTAGCTTTTCTGAAAAAGGGCACCTTCATCACCTTTTATTATTATGCAATGAATCATTTATTACCTTTATATAAACATTATTTTTCTCTAAATATGGGGGTTGGAGGGGAAATGTACTGGTTTATAAACATTGAAATCAAAAGATACATTTTTACATTATTTTCACTAAATTATAAAGAAAAAATGGAATAATAAATGGGGAGTGTTTTAAAATACTCCCACTAAAAAGAACAGGGAAGATACCAACATGGCTCTGATTTTATTATTTTTTTAAATATGTTTTTATTGATTTTAGGGAGAGAGGAAGGGAGACAGAGAAAGAGAAACATCAACTGGCTGTCTCCAGCATTCTCTCCCTATCTCTCTACCGGAGCTCAAGCCAGCGACCTGGGCATATGCCCCAACAGGGAATCACACTGGCAACCTCTCGGTGCACGGGACGATAATCAACCAACAGGGCCACACTGGCCAGGGCAACGGGGCTCTGTTTTAAAACGGGGCAGCACTGTGTAGCAGAAAGAAACCAGGCTCACATGAGACAGGTGATCACTTTGGGCAAACTAAGCTCCCCTTTGCAAAATAGAAAATGGCCTACTTTTCAGGTCCTGAGACGAGTGAATTATATAATCTAGCTAAAATGCCTAGCATTCTGACACATCACAGATGTTCCATACATAGCAGCTCTTGTTACTTAAGTCAGCACTGTCTACGTTCAATGTTATGTATGTGACACAGACTATTAAGTCTCAATTAGAAATGTACCTCGCCAAGTACATTTAAGTGACCCTTCTATGGTCTTTCCAGTCTCTTGAAAACAAATTTATTCAGAAATAAAAATGCTATATATCTCAAACTGCTCTTCTCCCCAAAATAGCAGGTAAAACAGGTCATGTAAAAAAAAAATTTAGTGTTATAGACACTCACAACATACACACATATAATTACAAGGAAAGAAAAAAGGGCCACCCTAGCTGGTTTTGGCTCAGTGAATAGAGCGTCAGCCTGCAGACTGAAGGGTCCCGGGTTCAATTCCAGTCAGAGCATATGCCTGGGTTACATGCTCAATCCCCAGTGGGGGGCATGCAGGAAGCAACCAATCAATGATTCTTTCTTATCACTCATGATTCTATCTCTCTCTCCCTCTCCCTTCCACCCTGAAATCAATTTTTAAAAAAAATTTTTTTAAGGCCCTTGGTCTGTTGGTTGGGCATCGTCCTATGCACCAATAGGTTGCCAGTTTGATTCCGGGTCAGGACACATGTCTGGGTTGAGGGTTCGATTCCTGGTTGGTGCACATGGGATCAATGCTTCTCTCTTACCTCTCTCTCTCTCTCTGTCTCTCAAATCAATATAATCATGTTTAAAAAAGGAAAGAAAAAAGGGAAGGAATACAAAATATGGCTCAGGATATTTTAAATATTCTGTTCTAGGTCAGTAAGTGCTTCTAAAACCTAGCACATTCTTAGGATTTTTTTGTTTGTTTGTTTTTTAGGACATGCTAGTTAAAAGGCCTGCTTTACAAGCTGCTAGCGATATGACCAAGAAAATATTGTTCTTCTCTAAGGTCCCAGCTTCCTCGTCAGTAACACGAGGATTCATGGGGTTGCTGCAGGGGTAAATGTTGGCAGTATGTTTAACATAATGCTCAGCTCATGGCAAGCACTCCATAAATGGTGGTAGTTGCTCTGGTTATTTTTCTGCCAATCAAACCACACGCTACGGAGAATTCACACATCAGAGACGCTCTTCAACTGGACAAACAGCTGTGAAGGTCTCCAAGCCCCATGACTCTGGCCCAGTCTCCATGGGAGGCTCTCAGGAAGGGAACTCGTCTGGAGTCCCCACACATGCCCTCCAGGAATAACAGTCTCTTCCGAACGGGCAATGCGTCAGTGGTGAGTCATGGGTCACACACTCTGTTTTCATCTGAATTCTCCAGAATTCTACCCCAAGTAGATCATAATCTCCCAGGCGCTCCAAACTGGCAGTCACCTCCAGGTCCTTTAGCTCCAGGGCCATATGGAGCCCACAAGCTTAGAAAGCCATCATGGAACACAATTTTCCCAACCATCTCTTTTCCACTTTAAATATTTGTTCAAGGGGGCTCTGGCACTTACCCCAAACCCACGTACATGCCCACATCCTATTAACTCCCTCTCATCATCCAGGTCTCAGCTCAAAGAGGCCTTCCCTGATTATAACAGCAAACATTGCACAGTTGTGCCCTCAACCCTCCAACCAACCCCACCCCCACCCCCATTCCATTAGACTATGCAGGTTAGGAATGTATCTCACTGCAAGTAACAGTTGTTTAATTAATAGACATTTACATGTCTCCTATAGTGAGTCTGGAAGATGGCAGCTACTGCTATAGGTATAGCTGTCCAATGAGGCCACCAGCAGCTCTGTCTCCTGATCTACCATTTTCAGCATGCTATCTTTACGCCTGTCACCTCATGGCACAAAAAGGTTGCCGCCCGAACCCAACATCTTATCGACATTCCAGGCAAGGAGAAAATGAGAGGATGTGGTGGCTATGCCTCCTTTTGTCAAATAAATAAATAAATAAATAAATAAATAAATAAATAAATAAATAAATAAAGGAACATCTTTCCCCAAAACTTTGGCTTTCAAAAAAAGAATGAGTGCTCGCTTCGGCAGCACATATACTAAAATTGGAACGATACAGAGAAGATTAGCATGGCCCCTGCGCAAAGATGACACGCAAATTCGTGAAGCGTTAAAAAAAAAAAAAAAAAAAAAAAAAGAACGATGGCACACAGCCTCAAGCTGGCTGCAGGGGAGACAGAGAAATCAGAATACAGGTTGTGTCATCACTGAGAACACACATGGTCTATCACCTGAGGCTGAGTACAATGTGGCTCCCCACACAATTAAGGTTCCCTTAGCAACACCAAAGGGGAGTGGGCATCTTCCTAAATACCAGTGTTGACCACACGTCTTCCTATAGTACTTAACACTCTCTGAAATTAACGTACACTAAATAAACAGGCAGATGTTAATTGCTTATATTCCCTCAGCGGAATGCAAACCTCATGTCTAGCTTTATACCCAGAATCTGTATTTTAAAATAATTGCCTGTCAACTTTCTCACAGCAGGCAAGTATACGCACTGAAATACAGTGAGGATAGTCTAGGTTATGTTTTAGCAGCAAAGTAACCCCAAAATCACAGTGGCTTGACAGAACAGAGAATTATTTCATGCTTGCTCTTTATGTCCATTGCATGTTGGTGTGTTGGGAGTAGAGAGAAGGGTAGGGAGCTTTTCTCCACTTGGAGAAACCCAAGCTGTTGGAAGCTCCATTATCTCAAAATGTGGCTTCAGGGTTTACTGTAACAAGAGACAGTTGGAGGGTCTTGTGAGAGCCACTTAAATGCCTCAGCCCAGAAATACACATTACTCCCACAGACAGCCTACTGGACAGAATTAGTCACATAATTCTGTTTAACCATAAGGAGGTAGAGAAACATGAGAGAACACATGAATATTAGAAGATAAATGTTGCTGTTTCATTCCTCGTGAGCTGGTAAAATATCTTATGATGCATGATCCCCATTTTAGAAGTTAGACCCACTAAAGAAGTTTCTTGGAACAAACTCAAAGTTAGGGATACTCAGTAAATCAATTCTTTCAACTTATAAGGCAATACTTACTATTTAAAAACACATTTTTTGTCCTTCCGAAGTAATAATCCTATATAATAAATAATAAAAGGCTAATATGCAAATAGAACGAATGGCAGAACAACCAAAGAACCGAACCGCTCGCTATGATGTGCACTGACCACCAGGGGGCACACATGGAACATGTCAGGCATCGGCCGTGGTGGGATGGTGGAGCAGGAAAATAGGGGGCACCAGACCAAGGTGAGGCACTAGTCGCTGTCATTGGGGTGAGCCTGTGGTAGTTACTGAAAATTCTTTGCTCCTGCATGCCAAGGTCCTGCCCAGTGCTCACACCTGTTGCTGGCGCTGGCCCTGCTTGCACCCGCAGTGGCTGCTGGCCCCATCAGCACATGGGGGGGGGGGGGTGGCGGCAGGAGCAGGACTGCCGGCAGAGGGGGGACAGGGGGCCGCGGTGGGAGGGGCTGAGTGGGGGTGCAGAGGATGGGCCAGACCCACCTCTGTGCCCATCACAGCCTCATGTGCCACAGTTCCTTTCAAGATGTATGAATTCGTGCACTAGGCCCCTAGGCCTATATAATAAAAGCATAGTATGAAAACTGTCCCCTCGACCAGGAGTTCCTCTGGGAGTTCAACCAGGGGACGGGCAGGCTCAGGGAAGGGGGGGAGTAACCCGCCAGCAGCCAGCAGCTGCTAGAATCCTGCCAATGCACAAATTTCATGCACCGAGCCTCTAGTAGGAAATATTTCTATAACACTTAAGCTCTGCTCCAAGTACTTGCCAAATCTTAGTGCCTTTAATCTATCCAACTACCCAATAAGGGAGGTACTACTACATTGTTAATCCCATTTTATAATGAGAGCCAATCCTCCTTGGACCTATGGCATTTCTGCACACTGTACAGGCAAAAGCACCAAATGCCATTGTTCCAGACGACCTTTAAGGATGCTTGTATAGAGAACAGCCTCGGAAAACAGAGATGGTGTCTCCTAGCAAAGGGCAGCATGTTGACTGTCCAGTATCATCAAGATAATGTGTCCCTCTGGAGTAATGAGCATGCATGCTTATTGTCCATTGTAAAAGATTCCTCAGGATTCCTCTCCTATAATGCAACCCACTGTCTTTGCAGGTGTCACCTGGCTCGCTCCACATATCCCTTTGGGAAATGGGCCTTAGGGAACCAGTGTAAGAAAATGTTGATACTCTGACTACAGCTATTATTAGTAACTAGAATTAGTAATTAGAAATTCCTGCATTGGTAGGGTCCCTAACAGCTGCCGGCTGCCAGCCAGGGCCTCCGTTCCCCAGCTGCTGCCAGGGCCTTGCTTCATTCCATGCCACCCTCTGGTAGTCAGCAGATGTCAGAGTGAGCGATTGAACTCCCAAGGGCACACTTTGCATAGTAGGCTTTTATATATATACTAGAGGCCCGGTGCACAAAAATTTGCACCAGGGGTGTCCCTCAGCCCAGCCTGTGCCCTCACACAATCTGGGACCCCTTGGGGAATGTCCACCTGCTGGGGTGCCTGGCCAGCCTGGGTGAGGGGCAGAGGGCCATTTTAGGCTGCCCACAGCCCCTTCAGGGTTCGGGTCCCTACTGGGGTGCCTGGCTGGAAGCAGAAGTTTGGGATTTATTCAACTTCTATAATTGAAACTTTGTTGCCTTGGTCCCCCCACTCGAAGCCTGGTTTGCCTCTGGCAACCCAAGGTTCCAGCCCAGCAGGTATCTGAGGTTTATCTTCTATAATTGAAACTTTGTAGCCTTGAGTAGAGCTCAGGGCCCACAGGGCCCTGGCTTCCTCCAGTGCCCAGGGCAACTCCAGCTCCCTGGCCACAAAAATCTTAGTTGAGTTAATTCACATATTTGCTCCTGATTGTTTGGTGGGCATGGCTTGTGGGCATGGCTTGTGGGTGTAACAGAGTGGGGTCAATTTGCATATTACTCTTTTATTAGATTAGATATATAGTCATTCCCAGGAGTCCATGAGAATATGGCAGGTTTGTTAGCTTGAAAATAGGAGTTTCAGAGCCTTCACAGTTAACAAGAAGTTAAGTAATTTGCCTAAGGTCTAACAGCTAGTGAGTGTCCTATCCAAGATTCAAGCCCAAGCTGTCGGGCTCAGAAACCATATTTTAAATTCTCTGCTACACTTCAGTAGTCCTCAAAGTGTAGTTCCAAACCTGGCAGCATCATCACCACCTGCGAACATGTTACAAATGCAAATTCCTGGGCATTACCGCAGACTACTGAATCAGAAACTTGGGGGAGAGGAGCAGAGACATCTGTGTTTTAACAAGCCTTTCAGGAAATTCTGATGCTTTCATTCTCTATATGTTCACTGAATCTACAAGATTGAAGGAAATGGTATGGGTATATTCTGGACTGTGAACTGACTTTTCATAACTTGTGTAACAAATATCAAGTGCTAAGGGAGACCAACAGTTCATAAGCCCTTGCATTTCATTTTTAGGAAGGTAAGGATCTTCATCTGGTGCAAATAAACACCACATGTCTGATTAATAGGTCTGCATAATATTTTCCTTTGGAGTCACAAACATATGTCCAGAATGCTAAATGAAAATACCTCCTTTTTCATTCCCACAGTGATCAGAATCACTTAGCCAAGGAGAAACACTATTTGTATGTTATTTAGAGTCAAGCTGCAATTCCTGAAAAACAGGAAACCACATATCAACACAGCCAGCACAGTGTACCACAGCAGAAAGGGCACCAGGCTTTGAGTCATAGTCAAGTCACTTCTTCAACTCAATTTCCTGATTTTCAAATGGAAAATGAACTCCAACTTCAGAATCACAATTAGACTTAAATGATACATCTTGTGAGCGCTGGTACACAGCTTTTGTGCTACATGAATATACACTCCACCTGCCTGGAGTACTGTCTGGCACATAGAAGACGCTCAGTACTTATGAGGTATCAGGAATAACTATGAGGTATTACATTAATGATGTAATTGATGACTCTGGGCTCCACTTTTCACAATAATCTCAGTCTTTTAGTAGGAAAAAGTCACTCTAACAAGTAATCCTTAGTCATGTTTAAAATGGGCCAGATAATTTGAGAAAATCAGCTAATATCCTTCCCCTGGAGAACACGAGTGGAGGATAAGACAGCAACTGCAATTAGCAACCCTGATGGCCTTGGGGTCTCATGGCTTCAAGTCGGTAACAAATTGTCCTCAGATATAAATGGTCAGGAATAAAGGGTGTGTACCTACAAAGCACAACATAGTGCACATTCATTTCTGCCCGTGGTAGAATTTTAGTAATTCACCAAATATTAAATAAGCTACAACTGTATATAATAGAGCTTTAAAAAAAAACAACCCACTGCCAATTATATCATTTGGGAATAGAAACCATTGTTGAATTTATAATTTAATGAGGAAAATACAATTTATTTTACAATTATTTACAAAAGCTTTGTATATTTCTGGTAAATGGAGTTCCTTAATTTATACTCTCCAACATACTTTCTCAATCTCCTGAAAAATTAGTTAACGGTCTAGAGTCTTGAAATAAGGGAACTTTGGGCTTTTAGCTCTAACAGACATATCTAAGATAAGATAGCAAATAGATTCAAGTTGAAGGCCAGTTTTCAGTGTAGGGGCGTCAACAGTCAGATGAATAGCCCTGTTACGTTGCCATACCTTACAGGACATCTGCAGGGTACATTGCTCCCTGTATATGATCCAAAATATTTATATGTAAATCAGCTTTAGCTTTTAAACAGTGAAAGCATAAATCCATCTCAAGATTTGAAACAGTCTTGCCCTAACCAGTGGATAGAGCGTCGGCCTGTGGACTGAAAGGTCCCAGGTTCGATTCCAGTCAAGGGCATGTACCTGGGTTGCGGGCACATCCCCAGTGCGAGGTGTGCAGGAGGCAGCTGATCAATGTTTCTCTCTCATCAATGTTTCTAACTCTCTATCCCTCTCCCTTCCTCTCTATAAAAATCAATAAAATATATTTTTAAAAAAAGATCTGGAACAGTCTTATCTCAATTCGTTGAGGTTCTGCTTCCTGGCATATGTCGACAGTTTGACTCAAATGAACTCACCAAAATTCTTTAAAAAAAAAAAAAAAAAAGATTTGGAACTAACTTCAGCAAGGATTATGCAAATTTTTTATGAAAGAGCACAAATTAGAGTTGAGGATGAAACTTCTTTCACTTTGTAAAACATATTAAAAAGAAGTTTTTACCCATCTTTTCAACTCCCAAGGCAATATACGTTGCTTTGTAGAGCTCAATTAAAAAAAAAAAAAGTAACTTTTAGTTCAACCAACTTGTTACAAAATTCAGTTAAGCCAGATAGGAAACTGGAGAAGCAGCAAGTTTGATGAAGTCTATGTACTACTGTCTTGTGACGCCAGAGAAACAGTGACTTCTTGTGGCAAAAAAAAAAACAAAAACAAAACATATTGTGCAGCTGGCAGGAGAAAGCAGTGCTTAAAATCTGCTGGGCTCCTGACCGGTTTGGCTCAGTGGATGGAGCGTCGGCCTGCAGACTGAGGGGTCCCAGGTTTGATTCCGGTCAAGGGCTTGTACCTTGGTTGCCCGCACATCCCCAGTGGGGGTGTGCAGGAAGCAGCTGATCCATGTATCTCTCTCATTGATGTTTCTGGCTCTCTATTCCTCTCCCTTCCTCTCTGTGAAAAATCAATAAACTGTATTTTTTAAAAAGTTTTCTGGAATGAAAATTCAAAAAAAAAATCTGCTGGGCTTTACTCTTGCCATAAATTTTCTGTCTCTGGATGGTGTTTGAATTCTAAGTTAAACACATTATGATTCTTTGACATTGTATTTGTACAGAATTGAAGAGCTAAGGAAAGACAAATGCCAAGGACGCCACAGAAATTCAATTGCCGCAGTACGTGAATAAGACACATTAACTCTGACATGTAACCGTTCACTTTCTCCCAGCAAGTCAACAGCAATATACCTGCAAGTCTCACATCCCGGCCTCATCAAGCTTTTAGGCATATTTACAAAAGAAAAGAAAGGTGGGAGCAAGGGGAATCCCCAATATCTAAACTCACTTTTGTCCAAGCCCTGTATTCCGCTCTTCAACACCTTTTTGTCTTAAAGTGACCGAATCTGTCCCAAATCCTTTCCTTGATTCCCTCTCTCCTAAATTAGTTGAATTCAAATAGTTTCAAGTGCTAGCTATCTACTTTCTTGCTTTCTCTCCTAGTCTCCCTTCATATTCCCCGACACTTGCAAGAGGCATCTTTAAATTAAAGCAGGCAAACCAACCAGAATTGTCAACTCTCCGATGAATTTATTTCCAGAATATCCACTCAAGGGATCCTTTCCACGGCAGACAAAAGGCGAGCTAAGGAAATGCATGAGACAGAGGAAGTAAACATTGAAACAGGGCCATGCCTGGGTAATCTTAGGCCTCGTAGCGGTGCTGGTTAGACTCTCGGGTCCAAAGGTCTCTTTCTTTTTCGTGCCTTCTATCCCCACTGATACCACGGGGGTCGGGGAGAGAAGTCCACGCCGCCTACCCTCCACCAGCTCTGCAGGTCCTCGCTCTGAAATAACTTGCACAAGCAAACTCCCCACGCATCGCCCTGGCCGGACGGTTATTTGCCTCAGTCACTGAGTCCCTCTCACTTTGCAGCTGTCCCTGGGAACACAGACTAGGTCGTCGCCTTAATTTACGGTGTCGCGACCCCTTTGGGGGTCCAACGACGCTTTCACAGGGGTCGCCTAAGACCATCCTGCAGATCAGATATTTCCTTTACGATTCATAACAGTAGCGACATTACAGTTATGAAGTAGCAACGAAAATAATTTAATGGTTGGGGGTCACCACAACATGAGGAACTGTATTAAAGGGTCGCGGCATCAGGAAGGTTGAGAACCACGGGCTGAGAAGGTTGAAAACCCGTCTGGTTCCTGGATGGTACAGCATAGCCTCCGGTCTCCCACCTCCAACCAGCGCCAACAGGGTTTAAAACCAGCCCAACCCACCCTCAAAACGCAAAACAAAACATTGGGTCCGCAAGGCCCTCCCTCCCGCCCCCCAGGGCACACCTCCACCTCAAAGCCCAGGATCTGCCAGGGGCGATTTGCATGACAATAGGGTTGTGGAAACTCCTAGGAGACCCCCCCCTCCAAGGCCCCTTGCAGCAGCTTCTGTAACTGACAGGACGCTAAGGGAAAGGACGATTCAGACCACCCCTCTCCCCTCTCCCCTCTCCCTTCGCCCACCCTAGCGCTCCCAGACCGAGGGTCACACGCGGGAGAAGGTGCGGAGAAACCCACCCCGCGCTCTGCAGGCGCCGCCTCCCTCGCCCGGGGCAAGTCATGGAGACGCCTCCAACTTCACCGACGCGCGCCTCCCCCTCCACCTCCACCAGCGGAGCCTCGAACGGCTAACCTCCCCTGGGCGCCAGGGGGAGGGGTGACCATGCCGGGAAGAGGGGCGCATCGGGTGTGCGAGAGAAAAGCCCCGCGTGTGCGCCCCGAGAAACTTCTGGGACTCCTCTATTACGCCACCCGGGGGCAGGTTCAAACGACCGAACACCTTTCCGTTAGACGCGGGCACTCACTCGGGCAGATGCCCGAGGTGGGGAGGTGGGAGCGGCGAGGAGGAGGGGTCTCTTCCTGTGGCCCCCGCCCGGCTTTTCCTAGACGGTACCTGCCGCTCACTCGCCAGTAAGGGCGGTGCGCGCTCCGCGCCCGCGGAGGTTCCCACCGGAACAGTGGGACGGCCGGCGGCTGGAGTCAGCGTGCTGGGAAGCCGGCAGCCGGGCGGGGGGAGCCTGGGCTTCCCAGAAGCCGGCGGCGGCGGTTCGGGGCCAGACTCACACCCAACCGGGGGGGAGGGGGGGGCAGTGCTCCGCTTACCTTCCAGACCTCTCGCTCTTCGGTCTCCGGTCGTGCGCCCCCGCCGCCTCCGCCCTCCCCTGACCTGTTGCGGTGGGGAAGGGGCGTGGGCGCCAAGAGCGCAGAGCGAGCAGCTCGTCCTCCCTGGGCTCAGTGGCGTCTCGCACGGGACGCGACTCCCGAGCGGCGGGGACTCGGGCGCAGCTGCGCTCGCAATGCACAGGCGACGGCCGAGTGCGCAGGGGTCGCGCGCTCCTGCGCTCGGGGCTCGCAAACTCCGCGCGCCGGTGGTCCCGGAACGCCCGGGAGGCGAGGCCACGCCCCCTCCCGGAGGGCCCGCCCCTCCCCGCCCTCCTCCCCGGGAGCCGCGCTGCCCGCTCCGCCCGGCCCACGCCCTCTAGCTGGCGCCAACCAAATGGCGAGGAGCACCACCGCCCTCCCGGGGAGACCCGTGGGAGGAGGGAGGGCGGGCAGCGGCTCCGGATGGAGCGCCGCAGTGACAGCACCCGCCGCGTGGCTGACCCTGCCCCGGGCTGGGATGGGGCACAGGAACCTCTCTGCTTTACGGCGAGATTAAGCTCAGGGTCACGTTCCGACTGAAAGTGCCAAGGAGGCTTTTTGCAATCGGCTGTACAATTGAAACAAAATCTGTGCCCTTCAGAGGAGATAATAACTAACATCTGGGGAGCGTTTTACAGCTAGCTGCTAAAAGGCTTTTCATACACAGGCTGTCTCATCTTCGCAACAACCTTATAACAGATAAATAAAACCAAAGGGCTGGAAATAGGTCTTGTGCCCAAAGTTACCAGCTACAAAGTGGCATGGGAAACCAGGTCTCCTGAATCCAGCCTCCAGGTTCTTCCTCTTCACCAGCCCGATCCCAGAAAATCGAGGGGCTTTGGCAAACAGCCCTAAAGAAAGAAGGGAAAGCTAACAGCGTCTAGTTGTGGTGCTACGGATCCCTTCTATGAACATACCAAGAAGAGCATCAAGCTGTTGTCTTTGCCTCGTGTCACCTTCCTCCCTGAAAGCGATGCAGAAAGAATACATTAAATGACCAGAGGGGTATTTTCCAATAGCTTAATGCAGTGATTTTCAACCTTTTTCATCTCATGGCACACATAAACCAACTTTTAAAATTCTGCAGTATATATATAGCCGATCTAACAAAAAAAAATAGGTATAATTTTGATTTGTTCATGCCAGATGGCTATTGTTGTGTTGGCTGTTGTCATTTTTTTTTTATTTGACAGTCTAAGGGAAAAGAGGTCAGTGCCCCTGACTAAATTAGTCAGGTATTGCGTGTTTTAAAAATTCTTGTTGCACATGGTTGAAAATTGCAGGCTTAATGGTTTAAAGTGGGTGAAATTATTTAGATGAAGAAAGTCAATTTACTCAAATATAATATAATGTAAATTAATATAAAAATAGCCCTCTTGTCCTCTATGTTCTTTTCTTTTTTATTTTACTTTTAAAAAATTTTTGTCATTGTTGCTTTGTTCCTTATAGTTCCTTCATTGTCCACACGAACAGTGTTTTATTGAAAACCTAATCAATACATATTTGCATTTCCAAATTAAACTCTTGGCTACTTGACTTAATTTCTCATGAATTGTTTGCCAAAATATAAATCTTCTCCGTCCTCCTGATATTGATTTGATTTACCTGAACAACTAAATAATTAAGGTGTCCTTGATGAAATTTGGTGTCATTCTTTTTTAAAAAAATATATATTTTATTGATTTTTTTACAGAGAGGAAAGGAGAAGGATAGAGAGTTAGAAACATCAATGAGAGAGAAACATTGATCAGTTGCTTCCTGCACACTCCCTACCAGGGATATGCCTGCAACCAAGGTACATGCCCTTGACTGGAATCGAACCTGGGACCCTTGAGTCCGCAGGCAGATGCTCTATCCACTGAGCCAAACCAGTTAAGGCTCTAACACTTTCTTAATCTTGACAACCTAATCACATATATTTCTTATTATGCTTTTGCTAAGGTGATGCAGGTTTCTGACATCAGTGATCTTTTATTAAACAGAACTGGGGGAAAAGGTTTCCCTTTTTAGCACAATAATGGTACTTTTTTAGCTGCCTCTTCATGTAAGAACTCTTGGGATGTTACCTAACAAATTTCAGCCATGATTTTACTTAAACTTTTTGACTTCAGGTGGTAAACACACAATACAATATACACATGATGTATTATGGAATTGTATACTTGAAACTTACAACATTCTAATTAACCAATGTCACCCCAATAAATGTCATTAAAAAATTTTAAAGACAAACAAGTGAACCCCCTGGGGCTCTCAGAAGCTAATGGGCTGTGTTCTCAGAGCACCTGTGTAAGGGGAAGGGCGCACACGTGAAGGCCGAAACTGGTGGAAAATATGTCGGCTTCACAACAGCGTTTTGCTTGGCCGACCGGAGGTGCTGAACTCTACAGGACTCAAGTGTTTTAAAGGAGCAGTTTAAATTATGCTACTCCAAATAGACTGCGTGTGTGTTTCAAAAGGCATCCACTTCTTCACAGCGTAAAATGTTAAATACATTTCCATTTTTAAAAAATATTTTTTATTGATTTCAGAGAGGAAGGGAAGAAGAGATAGAAACATCAATGATGAGAGAGAGTCATTGATCAGCTGCCTCCTGCATGCCCTCTACTGGGGATCAAGCCTTTGACTGAAATCAACCCAGGACCTTTTCGCTCTGTCCACTGAACCAAACCAGCCAGTGCTTAAATACATTCCTTTTAAAATATATGTATTTTTGCCCTGACCGGTTTGACTCAGTGGATAGCGCGTCGGCCTGAGGACTCAAGGGTTCCGGGTTCGATTTTGTTCAAGGGCATGTACCTTGGTTGCGGGCACATCCCCAGTGGGAAGTGTGCAGGAGGCAGCTGATCAATGATCGATGTTTCTAACTCTCTATCTCTCTCCCTTCTTCTCTGTAAAAAATCAATAAAATATATCTTTTAAAAAATATGTATTTTTATTGATTTCAAAGAAGAAGGGAGAGAGAAAGAGAGAGATAGCAGCATCAATGATAGGAGAGATTTGTTGATAGGCTGCCTCCTGCATGCCGCCCCCCCCCACCCCCACCCCCGGGAATAAGCCTGAATCTTGGGCATGTGCCCTGACCCAGAATCCAACTGCGACCTCCTGGGTTCATGGGTCCACACTCAACCACTAAGCACACTGGCCAGGCTGTAAAATAATCTTAACTAAGCTGAGAACTGAGTGTGTATTCTTGTGAAAGAAAACAACTGAGGCAGAGCTGGGGGAAGGTGGTGCAGGTGAGGAGAGGGTGATAGTGAAGACGGAGGAGGAAGGGTTAGTCCTAACTAGGTAAAGGGAAGTGGGGGGAAAGCCAGTTCCCCCAAAAGAACACAAGCAAGAGGGGGAGGAGGACGTCAGGATGGAATTATGAGGGGCAGTGATAAAAAAAAAATGAAACAGGAAAGGTCAACCAGAAACTGATGGTGAAGGGCCCTACCTGCCAACCTAGGAGGTTTTCCTTTCATGCTAAGAGTAGTGGGTAGAAGATTGATTTGCTCAGGTTGCATTTTGGAAAGATTACTGTGGCAGCCATAAGAAAACGAGTAGGAGACAGCCAGGCTGCAATCCTAATCCCTGAGGCCAGGGCAGAAACTGTGCTGGGAGCTGGCATAGATCGTAGGCAGGTGCAGAAATCCCTCGCTTTGTTTCTCTACCTGGGAGGCAGCTGTCCAAAATAAACCTGCTGCCTCTAGCTGTAAGAAGAACTGGGTGCACGCTGATTATAATTAAAACTAGAGGCCTGATGCATGAAATTCTTGCAACGGCCTTGGCCCTTGCAGCCCTGGCTTCGTCCAGAAGGTCGTCCTGATGGTTGTTCTGCTGTCAGGTCTAATTAGCATGTTAGCTCTTTATTATATAGGATAACTGTCATTATTTTGTCATGAACACTTTGCAGAAAATGTGGTTCCTAGTGACCTGATATCATTTTCCTAAGAAGTTCAAACATGAGTTTCTCAGTGTGTGAGAGCTTTTACTCATTGCTACTGCACAGTACTTCCCAGTCTCGGTGGGGATTACACATATTTTTAGCCATGTTATATTATTATTAAACTAAAGGCCCGGTGCACAAACTTGTGCATGGGTGGGGTCCTTCTGCCTGGCAGGTGATCAGGGGCCAATCAGGGCCAGCTGGCTCAGGGGACGGACCATGGGAGGTTGGCTGTGGGAGCACACTGACCACCAGGAGGCAACTCCTGTACTGAGCATCTGCACCCTGGTGGTCAGTACACATCATAGCTACCAGCTGGTCGTCCAGTTGTCCAGATGTAATGGTCACTTAGGCTTTTATACATATAGATTGATTTCATTTTTAGAGTAGTCATTTGGAAAATCCTAATGAATCTCAAGCCAAAAATATGAGCACAACATTCACATTTTTCTCTTTAAAAATTAATGTAAGGATTTAAATGAATTTCTACAATTTACTAGACATTTCATGCCCATAATTTTATTTAATTACCTTGAAAATGTGTATATCTACAGTTCATGTATAAAGAAGAAATAAGGCCAGAGAGAACATCCTTCTGGATCATGATTATACAGCAAGTCAATAGTAGAGGCAGTGTTTACACTCAGCTCTTCCATGGCTCACAGTCATGCCCTTAAAACTATAGACAGAATTAGATTAGCATAAATGTCCCCACTAATGTCTATTACAGTTAAACCCACATCAGCAGGCCCAAGGGAGTTGGCAATGGCTTTTCTTTCTGACAGTTATATCTGGAGGGTTAAATAGAAGGAGGATAAGGAAAGCTGAGAGATTATGGGAAAACCAAATAGGTGGGAAGTGGAGCAGGGAAAGAAATAACAGGCAGAGCCAGAATGCAAAAGCCAAGTTATGGTGCCCCAGTGGGAACAGGGCTGGGGGAAGAGCATACTAAAGACCAAGATACAACTTCAAGACCTCAACACGATGATTCGTCTCAATCCATATCTGTCTTCTAAGTTTCAGACTATCACCCTCACTTCTCTGCAGGAAATTTCCACATAGTTCTCCCATTAGCAAAACAAACTCAGCATATCCAGTATGAAACTCAGTTTTTCACTCTGTCCACACATTCTTTCATAACCCACCCAACCGAATTCCTCCTATTTGGCTCCCAACTTTTTAATGGTACCATTATAGACCCAGGATTCAGGTTCAAATGTCCATTACCTACCAAATCATATTTAACTTTCCTTTTAAATATCTCCCTCCCCCACAAGTACCCTTCCCTTTTTTGTTTTATTTCTTCATTGAAGAGCTACTATGTGTCAGGTACTAATTCTGTTCCATTCTGAGGACATATGGACAAATAAGACACTGGCCTTGTCTTTGGAGAGTTTGCATCTAGAAGGCCCCCAAGATTCTCACTCCTGGTGTGTATCTGCTATTTAATTATCTCTCCTTGAGTGTGGGTGAGCCTACCTAATCAGGTGAACATTTTTTAAAAATGGGATCTAGGGGCCAAAGAAGGAGAAAGTCAGAGAGATTTGAAACTATAGCAGATGCTCTCTCTCATTGACCTTGAAGGAGCAAATTCTCACATTGTGGATACGACAAGGACCTGAGGATGGCCCCTAGGGACTAAAGAAGTCTTTGGTCATTGGATGTTAAAAAAATAGGAACCTCAGTCATACAACTGCAAGGCAATGAATTCTGCTGAGGGAACTTGGAAATGGATTTTCCCCTAATCAAGCCTTCAGGTGAGGATACAGCGGGCCCACACCTTGATTTCAGCCTGGCTAGATCCTGATTTGGGGGAGAGGGGGGAGGGCAGACAAAGTGTGCTGGTCTCCTGACTTACAGAAACTTTGAGATAATAATGAGTGTTGTTTTAGGCTGCTGGGTTTTGTGGAAATTCATTATGCAGCAACAGAAAACTAATATGGAGAGAGAAAAAATAGAGCATTGCCATACAGCCTGCTTAGTGCTATGATAGATGCTTGCACAGGATGCTATAGGAGTGTACTTAGGGGCCTCTAACAAACATTGATGGACTCAAGGAAGGTGTCCTGCTAGTAGAACCTAAAATGAGTCATAAAGGCAAAGAGGGACTTGTGGGAAATGTGTGTGATTGTGAGGATGCAATGCTTTGGGCACAGGGAACTAATTCTGCACATGTCCCAAAGTGATAGGGTTCATGATGAATTTTACAAACTAGAAATAATTCAATATATCTGCAATTATGGCAAGAATGATAAAAGATGAAGATAGAGGTCTAAGAAAGGATTTAAAAACCACTATCTCCTGACTGCATACTATGTAATATCAACTGAGGTGTTCACATGAACCAGCTGATAAATCCATGTGTGCTGGTTAATTTTTTGTTTGCCTCAAATCCAGGCCCTTTTTTCCTCTACTCTGCTATGAATCACAGGGGTTAATTCTTGCAAGCACCTCTCCCAGGCTTTGTTGCTGGGAAACCGGCTTCTGGCTGGGTGTGGGCAATGGATGGCACTGGAGGAGATTTTCTCTCTCTGCTCTGGCAGTGGCTCTGACCAGTGGCTGCCCTTCCTCCCCAGCTCTAGATCCCACACCCCCTACCGGTGGCTCTGCCTCCTGGGCTCTGTAACACTTTGTCTCTCCTTAGCCCAGTCTTGGGGGTGGCTGTTGCTTCCTGTAGTTGCTTAATCCCTGGGTAGCCTTACCCTCCCCTATGTGGTCAGAATCACTTAACTAGTTCTATTAAATTCTCTCTACTGAATTACCTGGTATGAGCATTACTTTCCTAATTGGATCTTCACCGAATTACCATGTTTTACAGGTAAACAAAATTGAAACTCATGGACACTGAGCAACTTGCCTGATATCCCAGTCAGGATACTGTGGGTCTGAAGAAAAACAGAAATGAGAAGAAAAAGAAAAAAATCCAGATGTGCTTTAAGAGATACTAAGTAGAGTATCATATATTTAAGTATAGCCTTAAAAAAGAAAAAGCAACTAAAACTAAAGTGCTCTGGCCTACTTGGTAACTCAGTTGGTTAGAGCATCATCCTGATACTGCAAGTTAGTTGATTCCATCTCCAGTCAGAGCACATACAAGAATCAACCAATGAATGCATCATTGTCATCGTCGTCGTCATCATCATCATCATCATCATCATCTCTCTCTCCTCTCCCCCTCAATAAATAAATAAGTAAAGAAATAAGTTAAAGCAAAGAAAAGAAAAAATACACTGAGTGGCCAGATTATTATGACCCCCTGACGTTTGTAGGAAAATTAGCTATAATTTCAGGCTGAAGTTGCTAGAGGGCCAGACCATTATAAACGTCTGAATAGCACAACATACCTAAGTATCATTGCTGATCAAGTTCATCCTATCATGTTGAGGGCGTATCCCAATAAAGATGGCTTCTTCCAACAAGACAATGTGCCATGCCATGGTGCTCATATTGTGCAGGAGTGGTTTCAAGAACATGAGGGAGACTACCTTGCTTAGGTGGCCCCCACAATCACCAGATCTCAAGCTAATTGAGCATTTGTGGGACGAAGTTAAAAGAGCCATCAGGCAACTGGTTCTACAACCATCAAATCTCACAGAACTGGACAGTGCTATTCATCAGGCATGGTGTCTGATTCTTCCCATCACCTTTCAACATCTCATGGAGTCAATGCCAAGAAGAGTCGCTGCAGTACTAAAGGCAAAAGGTGGCCCAACAAAGTACAATGGGGTGGTCATAATAATCTGGCCACTCAGTGTATATCCATTACAATGCAGAACTAAGATCCTAGGATAATAATACGGATATGACAAGTGTAAGAAATGAATAGGGAGAAAATCAAGTTATGGTTGTATCAATGAGGACCAGAAACCACACAATATGTTATCGGGGAAAATTTAATCTAAGAGTTATGAACAAATAAAAGGTGACTAACTATTAAGAGAGGTAAAAGATAACTCTATTTCCTCAAAAAATTAAAAATGGATCTCCCTTTTGACCCTGTGATCCCACTTCTGGGAATATATCCTAAGAAACCAGAAACATCAATCAGAAAGGACATATGCATCCCTATGTTCATAGCAGCACAATTTACCATAGCCAAAATTTGGAAACACCCTAAGTGCCCATCAGCAGATGAATGGATTAGAAAACTGTGGTACATCTACACAATGGAATACTATGCTGCTGTAAAAAGGAAGGAGTTCTTAGCATTTGCAGCAGCATGGATGGAACTGGAGAACATAATGCTAAGTGAAATAAGCCAGTCAATGAAAGAAAAATACCACATGTACTCACTCATCTATGGATAATAATAAC
>PVJC01017059.1:0-32954 GCA_004026665.1 Murina feae
ACCAGGAAGCCTGTAAGGAAACCAGCAGAGGCCGAGAGAGTGGGAAAACGTCGGCGGCCTGCTTGGAGGCTTCCGAGGTCCCGTCCGGGGATCAGTGATCAGGAAAAGGCTGGCCTGACCACGAGGCGGGGTTTTTCCTGCTTTCTGGTGGATGGAGGAAGATGGGCAGTAGGCAAGCTTGGGAGGCAGGCAGCACCCAGCCCTGGCCACAGCTCAAAAAAGAGAACAACATGCTGGGGAGGGCAAGAGTCTGAGAGATCAACATAGAGGGGGTGCCTGCTCCAAGCCTTGATGGTGTGCCTGGGGGCAGGTCCCCAGCAGGTAGACACACACAGGAGGACTGCTCCGAGTCTCCGATGCGGCTGGGGGTAGGTCCCCAGTGGCCACACACACATACACACACACACAGAAGGCGCCTGGCAGACTGGGTCCATCATAGGACATCCACTGAGGGGTCCCAGACTGTGAGAGGGCACAGGCCGGACTGAGAGACTCCCTCCACCCCAAGTGCACAAATTTTTGTGCACCAGGCCCCTAGTTGGTTAATAATTTTCATGCATTTCAAATGTATGATTCTATAATATATCATCTGTACGCTGAGTGGCCAGATTATTATGACCACCTGACATTTGTAGGCATATTAGCCGTACAGTGCATCATATGGGATATGAAAGCCAAAAGCCTATTCAAACACCTTTGCTGTCTGCAGTTACCAAGACAAAATGTCTCCAATTCACGCAGGAACACTAAGATTGGACAGTCTAGCATTGGAAAAAAGTCATGTGGTCCGATGAATCACATTTCCAGTTGCATCACGTATATGGCAGAGTGAGAATTTGGTGGAAATGGCATTGAAAGCATGCACTCCACATGCATGAGTATAAACCTTCAAGCTGGTGGGGGCAGTGTTATGGTTTGGGGCATGTTTTCCTGGCATGATTTGGGCCCTTTAATTCGTGTGGAACACCATCTGAAAAGCACAACATGCCTAAGTATCATTGCTAAGCAAGTTCATCCTATCATGTTGATGGCATGTCCCAATGGAGATGGCTTCTTCCAACAGGACAATCCGCCATGCCATGGTGCTCCTATTGTGTAGGAGTGCTTTCAAGAACATGAGGGAGACTTTACCTTGCTTAGGTGGCCCCCACAATCACCAGATCTCAATCCAATTGAGCATTTGTGGGACGAAGTTAAAAGAGCCATAAGGCAGCTGGTTCCACATCCATCAAATCTCACAGAACTGGACAGTGCTATTCATCAAGCAAGGTGTCAGATTCCTTGCATCACCTTTCAACATCTCGTGGAGTCAATGTCAAGAAGAATTGCCACAGTATTGAAGGCAAAAGGTGGCCCAACCAAGTACTGATGGGGTGGTCATAACAATCTGGCCACTCTGTATATTACATTGTGTGCTCACCACCCAAAGCCTAGTCTCTTTCCATCACCACATATTTGACCCCCTTTACCATGTTCATCCACTCCCCAACCCCGTCCTCTCTGCTAACCACATTCCTTTTTTTAACCCATTACATATAAATTATTTTTTAATTTTTTATTGATTAAGGTATTACAAATGTGTCTTTATCCCCCCCATTGTCCCCTCATCCTCCCAGTCTTGCCCTCACCCTCACCTCCTGTTGTCTGTGTCCATCGCTTATGCTTATATGCATGCAAACAAGTCCTTTGATTGACTTTCCTCTTTACCCCCACCCTCCACTACCTTCCCTCTAAGGTTTGAGCATCTAATTGATGCTTCTCTGTGTCTACATCTGTTTTTGTTCTTTTATCGATGTTCATGAGTTGGTTTTCTTTGTTTGTTTGTTGCTTTCTGTTTCATATCCTTAAGTGTGCTTCAGTTGATGGTCAGATAAAAAAAGATGTGGTACACATTTACAGTGAAATACTCTTCTACTAAGAAAGAAAGACATACTGCCATTTTCAACATGGATAGATCTTAAGGGTATCATGCTAAGTGAAATAAGGACAAGAACCATATGATTCACTAATCAGCATTTCTAAGAGAGAAAACAAAGCCACACATTTTAAACATAATTTTAGTATGTTCCACCAATTGTGTTGCCTTGAAATTTTTTTCTGTAATACTAAAACAAATTACTAAAAGTACTATTCCACTTCAAATTTAACTTCATAAGTTACCATAACCAGGACCTTTATTCTTTTATAATCTTTTAACGTTTTTGTAAATCTGTTTATTATGCATTAATACATGTGCACATTTTTATTTGTAGAAACATTTCAATGATTGGTTCTGAGTGATGAAATTAATGCATATTATTATTACTTTGGCTGATACAAGTCAAGCTTCTTTCTAGTCACCAAGTGTCAGTTTAACATTAACACTTTTGTTAAAAAGAAAAAAAAAATCAGGGAAGTAGCACTTTATTTGAAGGAGTTCCTTGTATAAACATCATGCTACCAGAGATCGACTGATTCATAGTTCTTTTTAGGAGTAGACACAGGCTCTTTGCTCATAAAGCTGGCCCCACTATATTCAGAAATGTGAGCTTTTCACCTCCAAAGTTGTTCTTGGGTATATATAAGAGAACAAAGACTGAACATTCCCAGGAGCGAAAGCCCAACTCTCCTGCAAGGGCTCCCTGTTGACGATGTGAATGTTGGGAAATGGTGTAGGTAAAACCTCTTACCCTCTTGGGAGGGTACAGGTACTGTGTGGCTAACTCCTGACTCTGAACTTGTGATGCTGAGCTTTGGACACCACCTAGCAGCTGGAAAAGAATCATTACAGGATTGTTCTGCAAACTGAGGTGTGATGCAGCTCTCTCCTTTCAGGCAGTGGAAGGTAGGAAATAGGAGGAGGATTGAGTTCTCAAATTGAGATGCACACTGAAACAACAAATAACCTGGAAAGCTTTAAAAATACAAGGATGCCTGGGCTGCATCCCCAGAGAGTAGGATTTAATGAGTCTTGGATATGCCTGGACACAGATTTTTTCAGAGGCCCTGAGTTGATTCTGGTGTGTAGCCTACATTGAAAATCACCAATCTAGAATACAGATAAAAGCAAATGAACACCTATGGTGGAAAACAACTTGAGCCTTGTTAAAGGGTCAAAGATTTAGGCGGCAAATAATGCCCAGTAAAGCAAGGAGTTGGAGATGGGGAGAGAAGTTCCTGCAAAATGGTATAAACAAAACAAAACTAAGACTGGTATTAGAAACCTGAATTGCATGGAAATATGATTCTATTAATGTAAATCTTGCTGTATTTAAAATATATATATATTTTATTGACTTTTTACAGAGAGAAAGGGAGAGGGACGGAGAGTCAGAAACATCGATGAGAGAGAAACATTGATCAGCTGCCTCCTGTACACCTCCCGCTGGTGATGTGCCCGCAACCAAGGTACATGCCCTTGACTGGAATCGAACCTGGGACCCTTCAGTCAGCAGGCCGACACTCTATCCACTCAGCCAAACCGGTCAGGGCTTGCTGTATTTTTTTTAAAACTACTGTGATTGGTTTACAAAGGCATTACTATTTTAATGAATTATTCTTTTTTTTTTTTAAAAAAAAGACCAATATCAAGTGCAATATTCCTTTGACACTTTTAACCATATGTGATAGATAAAATTACTCCTCCCTCCCCAGAATGCACCTGGCCTAGTCCCCCAAATCTATGAGGCTGTGACCTTACTTGACAAAAGGAATTTTGCTGGTGGATTCAGTTAAAGATCTTAAAGTGGGAAGATTATCCAGGATTATCTGGGTAGGTCACATGTAATCACAAGTGTTCTTTGTAAGAAGGGGACAAGAGAATAAAAATCAGGTAAAGATGTGAGGATGGGAGAGAGAGGATGCTGTGATGCTCCATGAAGATGAAGGAAGGACCATCAGCTAAGAAGTGCTGGCAGTTCCTAGAAGCCGAAACTACCAAGGATTCTCTGCTGAAGCCTGAAGAAGGAACACGATCCTCCGACACCTTGATGCTAGCCTTGATCTAGACTTCTGACTGCTGAAACAGTGAGATGATGGATCTGTGTGGTTGCAAGCCAGTACGTTTGCAGTCATTTCGCAGAGCAGTCATAGGAAATGAATACCTCACATTTTTAGGAAGACCAGCTCTTTAGACCACAAAGCTATCCTCCCTCCCCCTACCTCCGAAAAGCACCCATTTACTTTGTAGCTATTAACTAAATTGCAGTCATTATGCTCAGAAGGAAATAGACAATGAGGTGCTAACTTAGCCAGGCAACCCTATAAAGTGCTGGCGAAAGTCCAAAAATCCCAGTCATTGTGGAGGAGCCAGGACTTGGACTCCCTCCGCGCAGCTAAGGATAAAATGCACCTGGAGACAACGCCTTTACGAGTGAACTCACCAGCCAAGCCAGATTATACCAGAACAGCTCTAGTAGAGGCTCTCAGACTTGGCTGCTCAGGGGACTCCCCGAGGAGCTTTTAAATATCCTGATGCCCAGGCCACACTCCAGACAGATGAACTCCGAAATGCTGGGAGTGGGAACCAGCAGTCTGTGTTAACAAGTCCTTCCTGGCAGTGGTTAACATGAACGCATATGTGGATCACCTGTTAAAACACCTGAGATTCTGCATTTCTAGCAAGAGCACCCAGGTTATGCCGATGATGCCTTTGCCGAGCAAGGTGATGCAGTGTTCTTTGTTCTCCTACTCTGTGAGATTTTTCTGTGTTAACCAGCAATCCAGGAAGAACTGCAATAGGAGGTATAGAGATTACATTGTGTGAGAATTGCTGGTAGAAAGACACACATCACTGCATTTAGTTCTGTACTGCTTTGGGCCTGTTTTGCTCATTTCCTAATCTTATAGGTATTCGTTTTCAGTTATTGCAGCTAAAAGGCAAGAAACTACCAAGAATCATTTTTTTTAAATCTTAGCTGATGTGGGGCATATAGTATTGAAAATCTGCAACTTAATTCTCCTGTAGGTTGGCTTTCTATCCCTCAGTATGTCAGACAAGAGTTTTATTTTAAAACAACAACAAAACCTCATTCATTGTATTCCAAGTGCCAACACGTAATATGGGAAATTAAAAGCTCACACAAAAACTCGTGGGGCCGGGGAACCTGCTGCAGGAGTTTCAGATCAAGACATTCTAAGTCTACAAGAAAGCACAGGTGATGATCTTAGGTGCTGGTAGAAGTCGTGTGTGGCTCCCAGGAGTCCCCTGAAAAGCCTTGTGAATTTCCAGGACCTCAGGAGAGCTTCCTTGTCAGTATCACTTATATGCACACAATGTCCCGGTGAAGGCCTGGGAGGGGCAGGTGTGGGGCGAAGGGGGTCAATGGAAAAAACAAACAAACAAAAGGGACATCTGGAATACTTTCAATAATAAAGGTAAATTAAAAAACAACAAAAAATTCATAAATTATATTAATAAGGACGTTTAACCTATCTCTTTTTTCAAATTTTTGTGTAAACTTCATTGAATGTGTTCCTAAGCAGCTTTTAAGGCACTGAGATGAGATTCACATACTTTCCATTATTATTTAACTTAGATTATTTTTACTTCATAAAAACAAATACAAATTAATGGGGCTATCGTTTAGTGTTTCTCGGAATATCCAGCGCATTGCTGGCACTGGACAAAGGTTAACTAATGGAGACTGAAAGAAGTTATCACTGTTCTGCCCACATATGTGATAATGAAAGGGTAGTTTCCTTTCAGCCCACTGAACTTGAGCTACCATCTGAGGAAGTCCTTCAAACGGACTGAAAGGTCAAGCTTCTTATTTAATAGTCTCCGGGAGGAAGGACTGCCTTGGGAATGCTATTAATTTGCTCCATAATGGAGGATTCTGGAATTTAGTATTTCAAGGGGACTTCTGTGAAATGAGCTGAGCATCTCCTCGACTGAAGATTACAGCAGAGTCTCCAGGCAGTGAGAATGTTTTCATTTCCCTAAACGACTGGGAACCCAAGCTGCAAAATACAATAACAGATGTGAAGAGCTACCCGAGAGCATCTTTGGACTCCCCAGAGTTCATGCGTCTTCATGAGGAATCTGCCTGTTAGTAAATTCAAGACCAGTTGTCCTGAAGTTAAAGAAAAGCTTAAGATGCTATTAAAAATGAGTGCACCGTGATGGACTCATTGGAAAAATAGATTGCATTTAATTAAGAATTCCTGGCTATCTAAGCCTTCCGCTCAAACAGTAAAAAGTGGTTTTTGGGAGCTGCAAAAGCCCGGCCAATAACTAAGTAATAATTGGGGAAAGTAAATGAAGTCCAAATGCTATTAGAAAAGAAGAGAGGACGAAGCCCTTAGTTTTGTAACATGTTGGGACATTTGCAGCTGAACAACACGGGTAAGTATCAATGCAAAAGGCAGATTGGATGGGAGAGGCTGAATATAGCCTTTGTCCTTTGAGTCTATTTTTTTTTTTTTTAATCTAATAGTTCTTAGAAACAGCACCCAGATTGGATAAACTGAAGTGGTGTCTCAGAACTCACAAAGTGTCAGAGCTTTCTAGAACATGGGCATTCTGACTCATATTTGGAGGCAAGGATACTAGCTTTGCAATGAACTTTGTAACTGAACTCAGAAACAAGATTTAATGGATAAGCACTTTCACGTTTGGTTTCCTGTTTTCTTCATTTAAAAAATATGTTCTGTATTTTCATGGTCTACAGATACTCCACACTCTGTAAACACCATGCCATTTACCATTTGGCAGTATCCATCCCCCCCTCCCCCTTGGCTATTGGTGTTATCTTCATGGCCTATCAATGTTTGTGTAAGTTTTCTATAAGAACAGGAAGACTGTATTTGTTTTCTTCTCAAAAGGAAAATAGCAGACATTCGGTACCTATCTAAATTCATCCCAGCGCAAGTCAGGGGTTTCCCCAATGCTGAACTTTCACAGCCCCTTACAAGAAAGGACACAGATGATGCCGCATCTCTGTCTTCTCCACTCATGCCTCTTAGCTATTTCCTTTGGTTACGCTCCCCAAGCATGAGAGAGATGAGCAGGCCACATTTTCCTGACAGGTGGATATTGTGACGGCCATTGTAACCTAACCCACTAACACATTAAATCGTGTCTGATTTTCCAGTCTGAAAAAAAAAAAAATCACAAATAACCAGATGCAAAAACCAGTGCATTCTTATCAAAACAAAGGTCTAACCCAGTGGTTCTCAACCTTCTGGCCCTTTAAATACAGTTCCTCATGCTGTGACCCAACCATAAAATTATTTTTGTTGCTACTTCGTAACTGTAATGTTGCTACTGTTATGAATCCTAATGTAAATATCTGATATGCAGATGGTCTTAGGTGACCCCTGTGAAAGAGTCGTTGGACCACCAAAGGGGTCGCGACCCACAGGTTGAGAACTGCTGGAACCACAACAAATGTTTTCTGATAAGGAAATATTTCTGTTGATGCTATCTTGTTGGGGTCCTATATTAGACACATCAATTCGGTGGTCCCCAAACTCTCACGTCTGTGGGAATCACCTGGAGACCTTGTTAAGCCACAGGACAGTGCTCAGTTCCACCTCCAGAGTTTTTGATTCAGTAAATCTGGGGGAGACACTAAGAATTTGCATTTACTTAAGAAGCATTATAGCCTGAAATTTCCTACCTGTTAACTCAAGGTTCAAAACTACTGGTAATGTTCACAAACATGTTGAACATATATTCAAAGTCACAAAATCCTCTTAGTCCTTTACTGTTTGTACTGTTCCTTATACCATAGATGCATCTTGCAATAACAAAGTAATTTACTTATGGGAATAGATATAAGGAGAAATCAAGAAACGGTTATAGGAAAAAGACGATACTGCTCTAGTGTCAACACTACAGTGCTCCAAATCTCCTCTTCAAGGCCAACACATCCATCTCACCCCCAGATGGTAATACTGATTATGACAATTTGCTAATTGTAGTGATGCTTATTGGAAATTGCTCTCAACCTCACTGAATTACTCTTTCATGATGATAACCCTCCCCTTTCTGAAGGGGAGAAACAAAGGCTTTGCCAATTTGCCTCAATTTGAAAGGGATCGTCACAGCTACAGTGCTCTCCAGAGATTTAGCTGAGGTCTCGGTTTCAATGGCATTGTGAGTCAGTCCCTCCCTCTCCCCACCCCACTTATACTTGCATTCATTGCTCACTTCTTTACAGGTATATATCTTCCAAGACCACTCCCCAAAAAACTTTTGCACAAAACTCTTTGTCTTGGAGTCTATGTCAATGGAATCCATTATAAGATAGTGTCTTGAAAATCTCCATTGTCTCCACCCCTCTGACAAGTGATCTCAAACCAACAGCCTTAGCAAACTGACACCCAGAATTTCTCCCCAAATCAAGAGATCCAAAATTTTCTAAAGAATGTCTGGACACAAAGGAAGTTGTTATTAACCAAATGACTCACATGCTGAATCACAAAACAAGAACCATTTGGAGAAAGGTCACCCCTCTTGGCTTCAACTGCAGAGTGTGTTTCCAGTTAAGTAGACACCCTGAGGCCCTCCTGGGGAGCAGCCAACACCGACCAACAATCACCATAGAAGCATCACCAATGGCTGCATAACGCCTGACAATCCAGAGATCCCTCTATCCTTCATAGCTTTATATGGCCTTGAAGCTCCCAGAGACACATTCTTTGGGAAATCTCAGACCTAGATGGGAATTTCCCATGTGCCAGGAACCAAAATTGTCAATGGAAGTGTCAAGGAAAAGCCAGCAATTCTCTATAGGAATGGCATTTGGAACATCCCCTCCCCAAACTAGACAGCTAATTATTTAATTTCCTTTCCCCCTCCTTATAATTTACACATGAAGTTTTATTCTCCTAGTAATGGTAAAATGGGATTGATTTATTTGTCTTATGATTTAAATATTCTGTTGTTTACAGTAATAAAATATATTTAAGCACATTGAAAGATGAAATTTGTGAGATTAGGCTAAAATAAAGGCTGAATATTAAACATTTTAATTTTTAACCCAGATATGATATTCTATGATACAGTAAATAGCAAGATTTTCCCCTTCTGAACATATCCCCCAAGAATCCTCAAAGTTCTTCCCCATTTTCATTATTCTACCCACCCATCCATTTATCAATATATTTACTTAGTGAGCACAAATTTATTGGTCTCTTCTGTACTCTATGTTGGCATATCTACAAGGGTACATCTGTGAACCAGCTGACTTTATTCTAGACCTCAAGGAACCATGTCTAAAACCCACATCTCCCTTCTATGAGGAAGCTCTTCTCTCATTTTACCCAGGAAGGGGGCCTGCAGAGAAGAGGGATCAACTAGTAACTGTGTTAGAAATTTGTGTAATTGCTATAGCAAACTTAGTTTTCCTCCGGTCAGGTCCAGGTCTCATGGGGTAAAAAGTCCCTTGACTGTAATCATCTTAAATGCAGGGTCATACTTGGTTAACACAAAAGAGTGCCTAGTACCTTGTAGGAACAGGAAATGATGTGCACAACTATGGAAATCAAGGCGGGCACAATAAGGTAACTTGCTACGGCGAATACTGCCCCCCGGCGAATACTGCCCCCATCTTCTGTTTAATTTGCATCCCCTAGAAAGTGACTGTGTTGATACATGCTCAGTTAGGACAGACATTGATTTTGTTAGCTTTAATTGGATCACAGATTGCATTCAAAGGAATATGATTTAGTAAGGCAAATTATTTTAACTATATTATAACACTTCAAACATTTATCTTGGAGCCCCAAAGAATGAATCGAGTGTCTCTTTTTCAGTTCTTTCTTGCCCCAAATTTTATGGGCTTACTCCAAGTCTAATCACTCCGAGTGCCTACTAGCCTGATACAGACAGGCTCAGGAGTTATCCACATGGGGGGATTCAGCTGCGCTTGAAAAGGGAGCAAGTTAGGGGAAAAGGGAGGGGGGAAAAAAGAGCTGTATTTTTGTTCTTTCCGTAGAGCAGGGACCTTTACAATGCTCCACAGTGTGTGCGAATAGAGCTACGTGCTGTGATACCATTTAGCAATAATGGATGGCTTGTGCTGCCCAGACTTAACAGGCCAGAGAGCTACATCAGGCTGCAGATGTAGTGCTGTGAGACTGCCGTGCATGAAGAAAGGATGAAAAATAAAATTGTCTATGGCTATTGTCGACATATTTATTCCTTGTTTAGGGATTCCCATGGCAACAAAAAGCTGTGACCCACTAGTGGAGGTGGGGAGTCTGCATTGTAGAAGGGTGAACTTCTTGCCCAGGAACTGAACCCTATCTGCGTGCAATTACGCCCTCTAGTGATGACATGGTGCATGGCAGGGTTTTTCATAGTTTCCTTTGGCACCAAGCACTCAACGCCATATGTTATGGCTCTAAAGTCTAAAAGCATAATATTATTATATTAAATTAGCATGAATTATTTTTGAGGAGACTTCTAAAACGTTATTGTTTTAAGTCTTTAATTTTTGCTTTCCAAGTTGTTTTTTTTTCCCCAAAAGTTAAACTAAATCTAGTAAATAACCGAGTTGCTGGCTTGAGCCAAACTCTTCTCTGTGACCTTGCCTATGTATCCCACATTTGGGAAACCAGGTAAAGAAGAAACCAACTGGCATAGAAAGAGTAGGTGGGGTCTTTGAGACCACTGCTCTTTCTTTCCTGGTAGAGGGGCTGGCATATAGTTATAATCTTAGGGGTGTCCTAAACTATTATATCTCTGCCTTGACCTCCACAACCTCCTGCTCTCCAGCTGTCATCTGTGAAAATGTTCATGGTTAGAAGTCATATGCAGACCACCCAGAAGTTCACTGTGCTTCAGGAGCAGGAATCTCAACCCAAAGTGTGCCTATTGAAAGGGTACAGTAGGAAAAAATAAACTCCATTGTCACTGCCCACCCCAAACTCAGTAGCCTAGTAGATGCCATGGAAAGACCTTACCTTTTCAAGAATGTACAACTCAAAACCTACCCTCTCAATTGATATTTCCTGGTCTATGTATTGGGAAATCTTGATCAACAACAAAGTTCCTATTATGTGACCCCAAAATACCGGTATCAGGAGCTTTTCCTCTAAAAGAAGAAACTGAGATTTAAAAAAAATATTTGAGAAGTCCTGCACATGAAGTTTCAGAATGGGCTCTGAGAATCTATCATTTAATAATCAAAGGGAAAAAACAACAACAACTATTTAACTTCACTGAACCTCATATTTTCCAAGCACAAATAATCATAGCTTCTATGTATTTGTTAATATCCTACCAAATTATAGCTGTGGAATTAAACTTGGTAGCACTGATCTTGAGCAAGAGCATGGAAGTTCAAGGCAGGCAAGGAACTCCTTAAGAAGCTGGATTTGGAAGCTGTGAACTCAACAATAAGGAAATGATATAAAGGAAATGAGACATAATAACCACCATAGAATTGGATATATTTAAATCATTCACATAAGGATTCTGTTTTGCCTTATAAAGTGTAATCAGGTAGACATAAAAGCATCACTTGGTTTTACCATGTTTTATTTAATTTTAAGTAAGAGAAGCATTTTTCTTCTATTCTCAAAGTCAAAGAGTACATTTTTAAAAATTCAGCTTTGGTAATCCCCTAAGTACTTGGATTCAGAAAAGTTTCCATCATGGGACCATTCTTGTTTCTCCATCTCTCTCCTTCTTCTTCCTCTTTTTCACATGCTCCTCAATCTCATCCCCATGCACACAGTTTGGTGCTGTTCTATGTCTAAGAAGAATGGCTTAATTTTTCTCAAGGAATTTTTTTTTTAAATTTCAGTATTCCTTTCCATTCTCTATATGTTTTTCACTGTCTTTGTATTTCCTGCAAGATTTCCCATTGTGACAATAGAAAAAACTTTCACAAAATTTTTGTGAAATTAAAAAATATTTGAGTTTTATCTCCCACAATTACTAGCTAGAAGACCTTGAGCAAATGACTTAATATCTTTTAGTTTCAGTTCCTTTATCTGTTAAATGGATTGAATAATACCTGCCTTATCAATAAGCTTTTCAAAATATATTAAACACATTTTAATATTCATTTTATGTGTATATAGTAGGCAACCTATCAATAATATTCTAATAACTATGTATGGTGTCATATGGGTAGGAGACTTATTATGATGATCACTTAGTAAGTTACATAATGTCTAATCACTGGGGTATACACCTAAAATGAATATAATATTGTATGTCAACTGCAATTAAAAAATAAAAAATGACTTTAAAAACTGAAAAAATAAAATACAAAATACAAAATACAAACTGAAAAAATAAAATACAAAATACAAACTGAAAAAATAAAATACAAAATTTCTAGCACATAGTAAATACCTAGTACGTATTAATTCTCTCCTTAGAATATAATAAGATTGTTTGGCATACTAAATTATTTTGCTATTTTTTTTAAAACCACCCAGTCAAAAAAGAAGAAAAAAAGTAACAAGAAAAGGAAGCTCTACTTAATGATACAAAAGATTTCATGGAACCCAATAAGTGTGACCAGACTAAATATAAATAAAATGTAAATCATCAGACAGCTACTCTTTCTGTCTCTGCATCGCACAGTGATGGCTACATCAAGTACTCAGACCTATAGTCCTTCTGTTCTTTGATTGAAGTCTACTGAGATTCACCAAGACATAAGCTTAGGTCATTACCCATAAAATGTTTCCTCACTTTCCCCAGCCCAATATGATAAGACAATAAACTACAGAAAAGATTTTGATGGCTTTTATGGGAGATTTCAGTCTATAATTGGGTGGGAAATTTAGAGATGTAGGTAAACATCTCTTTTGGCAGAGGCTAACGATTAATTCCAAAAGAGAATCAGATATTTCATATCATCTTTTATTCTTCAAGAAAATTAAATTTCTCTCCCCTCTTTTCAAACACTGTGGGAATTTTTTTATTAACATGGGGATTGTCAGAGTTCAGACATCTGAGTAAGGTAACTATATAACAGAAATAAGTATCACAAAATCTGGAGATATGAGACTCTTGTCTATCACAAAAGAAGTCTATTTGATTGAAGACTAGAAGCAGTCCATATCAGAACAGAAGCACAACTGATTATTAACAATCAATAAACCTTCTTTTCCCCTTAACCTCTTCAACCTATGACCTCCCCCCACTACCCCATGATGCTTTCTTGTTATGGTCCAGAAAGCATATTTAACAAAGACATTGAAGCAGTGATCCAGTTAACTTAACCAAAGTTCTTGTATTCTTATGTTTTAATCCCTGCTCAGCCATTCAATTTCAAGGCGACCTCTGACTTTTTTGGAAAGTGCATTACAGTACTTATGGATTAAAGAACTGCTAATTCCTCTTTAAAAGAACTTTGAAACTATAGAGGAAGATAAATTCTTGGCCGTAATAGGTTTGATCCTGATTTTTTCTCCAAATTGACACTTGTTAACAATTTGGTTTAAGTCTATAATTAGAGAAATGTAAAAATATCATGTCAGGTTTTGTTTTACCTGTTTATCTGCTAATTCAATATTTATTGAACATCTCTATGCAAAGGTTCTATTGTAAGCTTTGGGGAATAAGATAGATGAATTTACAACAACCCAGCTTTCAAGATACTTGGGGTCTATAAGAACCCGTGGGCAATAAAGAAATAATTCTAATCTATGTATATAAAAGCAAAAGTGACTGAATGACCAGTCAACTGGTTGCTATGTTACGCACTAGCCAACAGGGGGCAGATGCTCAATAGAGGAGCTGCCCCCTAGTGATCAGTGCGCTCCCACAGCCAATCTCCTGCGGCCAGCCAACCTCCCGTGGTTCCTCCTCCTGGCTGACTGGCCCCGATCGGACCTGATCAGGACTGGGCAAGATGGCCCCAATAGGCCCCAATTGCTGGCTAGGACAAGGGCCCCCATCCATGCACCAGTTCATGCACTGGGCCTCTAGTTTTGTATAATAGGCGAACATATAGGTAAAACTGTCAAGGGACATACATAAATGATCTGAGGCAAAGACAGTATTAGAAGAACCAGGATTTGGAGAACAAATATAAATTTGCAAGAAAGTGGTGTTGAGGTCAAAGAAGTGAGGGGGGGATGGGAATGACTTTGGATCTTCCAGATGGGAGAAGAGATCATTTGAAGAAACTGCCGTGGAAAAAAGGCAGGACAGAAATCCTGGATGTTCTTGGCAGAGTGACTGATGGTTAATGAGTAGGAAGACTGGCAGGGATAAATCACAAAGGGCCTTATAAATTATTCTTTGAAGATGAACAAAGGATCAGAGGCCAGTTGAGAGAAAGGAAATAGTGTAGAGAGGATGTGTAACAGAAAAAAAAAAAGCCCTCAGTCTTCCCCCTTCTTTCCAGAGAAAACCCCAGCTCTTCCCTATGTCTTTCTTTTGAGTCTCTTTTACTACTCACACAAATATCTAGTCACCAAATGTATGGAGGTTGTTTCCCACACCACCAAGAAATTCCTTAAAACCAATAGGGTATCCAAGAATTCGATTCTGACACTACCTACTCAGAAATAGCATCAGATTCCATAGGGTAAGGGTTCAGTTCTACAAAACCGCTCTCCCTTTAATTCAGATGGAGGTCGGAATCTTAGGAAGCCACCTGAACTTCTGACCAAGCTGCTGTAAATCAGAGGCTCCAACGAGCTCCTCCTTGGGTTTGATTAATTTGCTACAGCAGCTCACAGAACTCAGAGAATTATTTTATTTCCTAGATTACCAGTCAAATAGATAAATGATAACTTCTCAGCCCATTGTCTCCAAATAGTCTGCCCCTTCCATAGAAACAGCTGCAGGTTTATTGTTGGTCATCCTTCTCTGCAACAGTAAAGTTAATGACTTTCTTACAAAATAAGATGAACAGGTTAAAAAAACTGGGGAAAAAATCAAAGATGCTTTTCTCTCTTTCTCCATCATTTTACTACTTTGAAAAAAAAAGTGAAATTCAAGTCTAAGAGTGAAGGATTTGAAATTACTATTCCCAATGATTAGTGTTAAGAATGGAAGAAGAAACAGGAAGAAAAGCTTGTGCTGGTGTTCAGAGTTATTCAGATCTTTCTTTGGAGGTTGGGAGGAGAAAAGAGCCCCTAAGGCTCCTCATTTTACCAATAAAGCTTTCTGTCTAATCCTCAGAAATGCAATAATGATGGAAGATACTGTTTCAGGGTGGTATAGTAGGTGCGTGCATTATTGGTCAAGTTCTCCTGACATACCTCACGTATGTGTCTGATTCCTTAGTACCATTTCCAGTTGGAAAAAAAAGGAAAGACAGTATGTCCAGGTTAATTTCAACTGCTCCTATTTTTATTGCAACTGTAAGTTGGTTAATTATCATCTGTTCTCAAAAAATTAAAATTTAGTATTCTGACATTAGTGTAATGTGTCATACATAGAAAAATAGATAATTTAGGGAGAGCAGTTAGCAAGAGAGGAAGAGAAGATTATATAAGATAGGATTTCCATAAATAAAACAGTACATTAGGAAACTCAAGTTAAATAATACGATTTAGACTAAGTCTTCAGTATTAGGTTTCTATAATTATCATAAAAATTACCACATACTGTTGGCAAAACAATGTAAGCTTGTTATCCTAGGAGTTCTGTATTAGAAGTCGAGCATAGGTCTCACTACTCTAAAATCAAAGCACTGGCAGGGATGCATTTCTTTATTGAAGCTCTAGGGGTGAACTTATTTCCTTAACTTGCCTGGCTTTGAGAGGCCACCCACAGTCTTCGTCTTGAAGCCCTTTCCGCTGTCTTTAAAGCCAAACATATTGACTCTCTCCGACCATTCTTTTGTACTCTCTTCTTCCTCAGATTCTCTTCTGTTTCTTCCTTCTACTTTTAAAGACCATCCTTGTTACATTGGGCCCACACATGAACAGGGTGATCTCCCTCTCCGCTGATTAGCAGCCTTACTTCAATAAGCAACCTTAATCCATAGGTTCCAGGGTTGCAGATGTAGCCGCCCTTCAGAGGTCATTATTCTGTCTACCACACCCTCACTTCTTCCACATGGTTCATAAAACCACAATGAGAGCCTACAGTTACCTGAGAAGTGTTATTATTTAACTTCCTGGTGCGTATGTGATTTTTTATTTTATTTTTTAGATATGAAGGATATTTTACAAATGACTATTCTAATCTTTAAGATCTATATGATTCCGGTGGATTTAGCAGGCATCTCATACATCCTGGGACTTCAGGAGTGACCAAAAAAATAGTGTGCTTTCCCCCAGAACACAACATCTTGCCAGTAAGTCTAATAAGAATATGTTTGCAGTATCCATAAGCCACCTCACCTTCTTCCGTAAGACAGGAGACTATAATAGAAATGATGCAATAAAACAAATGTAATTTTGGCTCATCTTTCTTCTAAAGAATTATTCATTTGCTTTGCTCAGCCCACTGATGTGCTTGCTGATCATGGTGGGTGGTGGAGATATGTATTTGGAAAATCCAGGAGGTTCTAAATTGTCCCACAGGCTATAAAGGCTATGGAGCTTCTAGAGAAGAAGAAGTAAGTGAAAGAGAAGACAAAGAAGAAGGGATTAGGATGGTATCGGCTAAAGTTTGGAAAAGAGAGAAAGGAAAAAACAGGAGCAGTTGTCATGAGACCAGGACTTCTGGGGAGATAGGTAAGCAAAGGTATTTGGGAGGAAGTCTTACTGCACACCTCAATTTTGTTTCTAAACCTACCCTTTCCTTCAATGTGTTTGCAATTGGATATGTTTCTATTGAATGTTATATGTTGAAATTGTCCCTCAACGCAATCTAAATTTATTTGTCTTAAATAAAAATGATCCACAAACATCGCTTAAATGTTTACCAAGTAGAGAAAGCTAGAACCAAAATAAGGCCCAGTTCCTGGTTTAAAGGTCCTACATTCTGCCTACATCTAAAGCTATATAAACAAATTAATGCATATGTTATAGGTAGTAAATAGTAAGTTCTAATGAGTAGGGCCAATAAATTCTACAAATGATTGGAGCAAGAGACTTTGCAAAAAAAATACATACATCGAAAAAAGCCTGTCATCTTACTTCATATCAAATTAGCACTATGATTATAGCAGCCATTTATTGAGCCTTTATTATATGCTATGGACATGCCAAGGCACTTTATCATATTGGATTTAACTTCCCACATTCTTGAAATGTAGATATTACTTCTATTTTACAAATGAGGAAATAGCTAAATATTTGAACAGAATAGGTGACTGAGCCAGTATTCCAACTCATCTTATGTTTTTCTCTTTCCCTAACAGGCCATGTGATAGTGTATAAGCCATATAACATTTTTGGTCATTTTTTTCTTAGTCTGTAAAATGATCAGTGTATTAGTTTTCCTTGCTACTGGTGGTAAGCTGAAAATATTAGTCTACAAACACACACTCACTTCCTAATACCCAGAACATATGAATAGTAGCTTATATGGCAAAGGATTAAGTAAAGGATTTTGAGAACAAAAGTTTAACCTGGATTACCTGGGTGGATGCTAGAGGCAATTTAAATTTCTGTTGTTTTAAGCCATCAAGTCATTTCCTAAGAGAGCCTTAAGAAACATCATACCAAATGACCTCACATTTAGCAGTGTAAAGAAAAGCAACATATTATTGTACAGTTCTGTAGGTTAGAAACCTGACATCAGTTCAGGTAGGCTCAGCTAGTTTCTTTGCTCTGAATCTCACAAGGCTGAAATTGAGGTGTTGGCAGGCCTGGGCTTCTTTCTAGACGCTTCAGAAGAGAATGCACTTCCAAGCAAATTCAAGTTCTTGGTAGAATTCAGTTCATTGTGATTACAGGGCTAATGACACACAAGGTTGGAAAGAAATAGAACCCTCTCTGAAGACAAGGTTCATGAGTGTTGCTCATTGTGCTAGTCCCAGATTTCAGCGATATGACTGGCTTAGAGTATGTGTGTATTGAATACATTTTTACTGCATTTGCCCCCTGAGGGGACTGCAGCTTCCATGCCCCCTAGACTAACCATGCTAGCCACTAGGAACATACAAGGGAGGCAGGACAAAGCACACGCTCTTGGAGCCTATGGTCTAGCCAAAGGTGAGCTGACAATAATTAAATGAAAATATAAACAAGTTCATAATGACAAACTCTGTGAAGAGTTCTGTGAAGTGAAAGCAGGGGGGAATGTAAAAAGTGCAAAAGGTACCTCATCTCGTCTTGAGAATATTGAAGCCATTCTTAAGTGACAAGACTTTGAGCCCAAATGGGAAAAATGGGAAGATGTTGAATGATGACTACATAGGTGTGGGTAAGAAAAGGTGTGACCATAGTCCATACCAGGAGTCCCGTATTTCCTTCAGCTTGTGAATCACTATCTGGTGATTTTTAGTTTATTTATGTGTTTATTTTCTACTCTTGCTACTAGAAAGTAAGTTCCATAATGATCCATAACAAGTACTTTAAAATGGTAGTTTGATCGCCTTAATGAAAGATTCTAAGAACACTGCTAATTACACATTACAGTGTCTTATTTATGTACACCTCTAGGATAAATTCCTCTGAGTTTTCAGTTCTCTCTATCAAGGCTGGATGTGCTTATCTGGCAACCAAAGCGCTTTGTTTTGTTTGTGACTTACAGACCCTGTAAGCTGGACTGACCTCATGTGACTTGCGCAATTCCACAAGGCTCCATTCAAAAAGATCCCCTGTTGGGGTTTAACGTTCTTTTGGTAGCTGAAATTCTTAATACTTTAATGTTTAAATTTGTATTTTGGACCTTGGGACAATGGAGCATGCGCTAGGTTTCTAGCTTCAGCTCACCTGCAGCCCCACCTCTCACCATCTACCTGCCTCCCTGGGATGATGAGATCTTGGCTTTCCACGGGCCATGCCTGACCTACCCTCTCCAGCTTCACTCAGATGCTACTGACGCCCCCTTCCTCTTGGCACCTCGGGCACTGACTGGCTTCTCTGTCTCAGGATAGCGACCACTCTGCACCCAGGGAGAGTTTGTGCACCGGCCTGGGCCGTGGGGAGGGTCAAGGTCAGGGATGCAGACCCTGTGGTGTCTCAGGACAGGGCATAGCAATGGGGGTCTCTGCTCTGGGCTGGCAGCACCATGTCTTTGATAGGGAAAGCCTTTTGACCATCCCCATAACCATGTACTGATCACACCCTGGCAAAGGATTTGCCATCTTCTGGAGGTCGCCTGTTCTTGTTGGGTTGGAGTAACGGGTCGTGGGAAGGACAGACTGACTTCCTGGCTCTCGGATGGCACACATTATATAGGTCTGGTGGCTGCGGGAAAGAGAGCCCAGCAGCAGGTGGGTCTCCTGAGCCAAGCCAGGGGACAAGCTCCAGGTGCCTGCTGAGAGCCTGCTCTGTCAGCCAGTGTCCCCGGGCCGGAGGGAGAGAGTCATTAAATAACAAATAAAACCACCAGAACAGGTTCGAGTGAGAGCATGAAAAAAAGGAAAAAGTTTCATGTTTTATTACATTTAATGGCATTTTCTCTGCTTTTTGAATTAGAGCCCCCACTTTTTCATTTTGCAAATTATGTAGCTGGCCCTGCCTATAAATCACATACTAAATCATATTTTACTCATTATGCTGCTGCTAGAAAAATCGGAACAAAACTTCAACCAACTTTAGCACAATATCAAATAATTTATGGCACATATGTTGAGTAGAGAAATAACCTTCCACCCATCTTTTTTCTTATCTTTCTTGATTTTACTAGTATTTCCCTTTACCTTTTTATGTATCCAAAGAAGAAAAAGATTAATTTTTAATTATCTTTGAGAATTTTATAATCCTTTTTTATGTACTTATTTAAGATAGAAAGTCACTAACCAAATAACAAGAGAATTCTGTATGTACCACACTCCTATAAAACTCAATAAAAGCTTGCTTGATATGACTTATACTTATTTACTTCATGTAGGAATTTGGTACCATTGCATTTGGTACTGCGTAAGTACTTTCTGTCTTGTCACACTCATCAGACTTGTGAGATATCTAACTTCTTCACTGGTTAGAATGTTCAATGAGGATGCTAGGAATGGAATCTGTTGTGTCCCATGCTTTATCTCACCACCTCACAGAGAACATGATTAAGGGTTATTGATGTGCCCTGGCTGGGTGGCTCAAGTGGTTGGAACATTGTCCCATACACCAAAAGGTTTTGGGTTTGATTCCCAGTCAGGGCACACACCTAGTTTTCAGATTTGATCCCAGGTCACGGATGTAAGGGAGGCAACCAACCAATGTTTCTCTCTCACATCGATGTGTCTCTCTCTCTCTCTCTCTCTCTCTCTCTCTCTCTCTCTCTCTCTCTCAAATCAATATAACCTTATCCTCAGGTGAGGATTAAAAAAAAGGGAGTGTGATCAGCATGTAATATTGCCTGCCTTTGTAGAATGGAAACCTACTCACTTTGTATGCATAAAAATGGTTGCTAAAGACTTTATCTTTAAAATCAAATGTATGATCTCCACTGCTCACTATGGCTATTAGTTTCTGGCCCCATAGTCCTTCAAAGGGATACTACCTTCAACATTTGCATTGCAAGCTAGAATAACCCATTAATCAGTATTTTTTGTTGTTGTTGTTTATCAGCTAGTATATGCCTAGTTTTTCTAAGCACTGGGAAACCAGTGATGCACAAGTTGAAAGCTATCCCTAACTAAAAGAGATTTCAGTCCTAAGGAGCAAAAGACTGTAAACAAGTAAAAAAACAAATAAACAATACCATTGTAGATCATGATCTTTTATAAAGGAAGAAAATAGGATTATATATTACAGGCAAAAGTTAGGGGAGGTGTGGGAGTTTAGTTCCATGCAAGCCAGAACTTTAAGGAGCCTAGGAGCAGCCAGTCATTAAACATGATGGGAGCAGAAATTCTAGAAGAGAAAAAGGTTAGGAAAAGAACGGAGAGAATATGGCTGAGGCATAGCCAGGATAGTCCATGATACCCTGCAGAGTTAGCCAGAAGTAGCACAAACCACCTTCCTGCTCTGCCCTCCCTTAGTCAGCCATTAAGACCATTAAATGGCTCCCTTTAGTAGTCGCCACCCTTCCAATATTCTCATAGGACAAAACCACAACCGATAGAAGAAATATTTATGAATGATACCAAGAAAACAATATTAGCCGAGTGGGTAGGGAGATAGTGAGTCAGGAAGGAGGATTACGAGCATAAACAGGTAATGGTCTCCAACTGGCCTAAGAGACAGCAAAAGGATAGGGCAAAACCAATTAATGTTGACAAGGGACTGAACATGGATGCTTTACCTAGTTGCTTCTTGATTATCCTAATAGTTACTGCAGTCCGTACTAACCTCTAACAGCCTGATCTCTATGATAAGACTTTAATGTTAAAAGTTGACTTTCCCTTCCTCTTATCTATCAAAATTCCAAAAAAGAAGGGAACCAAACAGTTGAGCCTAAAGCATCCTTCATCAAACTGAAGAGACTCAAAAGGCCTCTTTCTACTGTCCAGCCCAGCTCCTCCATGGCAGGCTCCCTCTTCCTGACAGCCTCCAAGATGTTCCAAACCATCCATCTTTAATGCTCATGCAAGGGGCAGTTCTGGCATTACATATGACACCTATTTTAAAAGGTGTTCTGAAACTTTCAAACGCTAAAAGTTTTTGAAAGGCATATGATGATAATGATGAGGATGGTGATGGTGGTGTAATTCTACCCATTCATCCAAGTGGTGGTGGTTTCGTAGAAAAAGCAAACCTAATTTTTACTGGCAGAAATGATTTGCAGGGCTATGTCCTGTGAATGAGAACGTTCACTGCAGGAAGCAAGTGTTCTCACGGACTGCAGTAGGTGGTTAGCTTTGTGATTGCACTAACATCATCACAACCTTGCCTTAATTTAACCCCATTAAATAGAAGAAAACCTTGTGAGATCCTTTAGTTGGTGTGGGTGGTGGTGGTGGAATAAGGCTCCCTTTTAATGCCCTTTTTAACTCACTGGAGCATTTCAGAAATCAAACCACTCTAAGTTTCAAGGGTCTCAAGAACCCAGCCATGGTTTGACATTAAGCAAAGTTTTGAATGATTTTGCGAGGAAGAAAGCAGAGAGGAGGGGTATATTTTGGGGTCAGATAAATCAAAGCACATTTGGCCAGACACTGCCCCCCTTCATTTCCAAGCACATGTGAATTTCCAGGGAAATTGAATCCATGTGTTCCTGATTCATTTACATTTAACTCTTCAAAATGCTTTGTGAGCCCTCCAAGAAGCCTTCAGTGTGTAGAGGTAGGAGGCTGGGCTTTGTTAGCCAGGCAGACACCTAACAAGCTCAATGAATGAGATGAGGTTTTAAAGACAGAACTGAGGAAGGTCAAGTGGTTTCCAAATTTGACCCAACATATTCCCCTTAACTTCTGGGTCCCAACCATCAACTTTTGCAAAGTGCACAAAATAAACGTTCCTGTCCCTGGCACCCACTGAGCAGACTGATGCGGGCTTTGACACCCACTTCCACACAAGCCTAAGCCCCTTTGATGGTCAGAGACAGAAACCCTGACATTTGATAGAAGCCTTGTGCTTCCCAATGTTAGTTTTCTTTTCCTGGGCTCTAGTCACTTCCTTTTCTGAAATGGAAAGGCAGCTGCTGCCACCCTTGAATCTTTGATAAGAATTAACGAGACCCAGGGGAGTGTGGGAAGAGTCGCTGACTTCAGCAGCTTGGCAGAAGTTCCACAGACTTTCTGATCTTCCTCCACATGCTGAAAATCCCTAGAAGTCCTTTGACAGAGAGGAGGTTCAGAAGGGCAGTCTTCCTGTCCTTGTTTCTATTAGAGAAAAGTCACACACACACACACACACACACACGGTAGCCACTACATTGTATCCTAGAAAATCAGACATAATAAATATATCATGTTATTTGAGTGGTGCAGGAACAGTTAGAGCTCATTCTCCCCTTCCTACACATCTGACATGTAGTCATCAGTAGACACACCCCATCTTTAAATTGCACAAATGTTTTGGCAAAAACCTAGGCTTTCTTTATTATGTGATTATAACTCAGATGCCTAGCTCACAAACAAGGAAAGTTTTCACAAAAGAAATTGCTAGAGCTCACATGTGACTGTTGGGTTCCAGATACCTCCTTCTACCTTTCACCTATGTAGCTTCTCCATCTGCAGCATATTCTGCAGCATCTGAGATTGTCTAGCTAAGTCCAACAAAGTCTTTGTGAGAAGGCCAAATCCTGGTATAAGCTCTCAGAGAAGTCTTACATTTGCTTGTGTGATTATGTCCACAATGCCCAAGGTCTCTGATAGTGAATTGTCTTATTATTGTAACGCTTGTAGTGTCTGCCACCATGTAGACACTCAAGAATAGATACTGAATGGATTCAATGGGGCTTTACTCTATGCCAGGCAGGCAGGGTGCGTTAAATTCCACTGAGTGCCGACAATAAAGCTAGACTTTTTGCTCTTAAGATCCCTGTTTTTACCGAGTGGAATGAAAGCCCAGGAACATTAAGCAGACTACTAAGGCCATGAAGTGAATAAGAGGGTTCAAGGTTGGCTTGTTTCACTTTATTAACCTCTGGTCAGGATAGGCTTGGTAAATGTGGCTTTCACTTTGGAAAAGAAGCATTTCAATTTATACCACAGAAAGAAGTCCCTAACTAATATCTATCTATAAGAACTCACCTCACTAACTGACAAAAATTTCCTCTGGCCTTCTTTGTCTAATACATATTCCCAGAGATAGCCCAAAATACATACTTATCTTTTGGGTGTACCAATATTCGCTATTTAATGCAACATGCTCATTCACTGTATGCCCTATAATTTGTCTAAATTTTGACCTAAGATTCTAAACTCTGAAAGCTAGAAATAAACAATGACACTTGAGATCTTTAACTGGCAGACACAATTTTCTTTTCTTTGATTTTAGCATGCTTTCCCTTGCCTGGTGAGATACTCCCTTGAAGACCACAGACACAGAAGTTCCCTTCAATAAGTTCATTGTCAGCTAGTTTATGTAAGGGCAGTGAAATGATTCATGAGCAAACCTAGGGCTTTACAAATACTACCTAAAAGACTGTAATCTCAGCAAGTATTCCAATTTGAAGCATTTCATCTTCAAGTTAATCAAATATATATTTGTCTGTGTATAAAATTATCATAAACTGTGCAAACATTAGTTTTAGTTGTTTAAGGAGGAAAGGATCACATTGTTAGTGAAGTTGGCCACATGACTTCTGCTTTTGTTGCTTTGGGTCTATTCATTTTCTGGGACTCTGAGCTTTATAGAATGTACCAGAATGGTTCTTTACCTGGAACCCATTTAGGAATAGAGACAGGACCACCTCCACGCAACACTTAAGAATTGAGCATAGAATTAATGGTCTCTAAAGGATTTAAGAACACCTTGGCATGATCAACATTCAAAATAAATTTAGGAGGAGAGAATTAGATCAGAAATCATCTTTAAAGCCTTTTCAAGAAAGATTATGTCTCAGTAGAGACAATCTGGTGGAAAAAGAACACACTGATAGAGAGGCTTCTCAAACTTGATTGTGTTCATGAATTGCTATGAGATGTCATAAAAATGTAGATTCCAATACACTAGGTCTAAGCTGGGATTCAACATTCTGCATTTTATCAAGCTCTCAATTGATGGCAATGGTGCCAGGTCATCCTCAGAATAGCAAGACTCTGGGAAATTATATAATTCAGCTTTTAGACATAGGAATTAGGGGTCAGACTCTGCATTTAGACTACATGGCTTGAAATTCTACCTCAGTCACTTGCTGTGTGATCTTGGTCAATGCATATTACTCCCATTTTCCTATCTCACATCTAAAAATGAAGAAAATATTAGTATAATAGTATAATTATATAATACTAGAGGCCCAATGCACGAAATGTATGCAAGAGTAGGCCTTCCTTCCCCCAACTGCCGGCACTGGCTTCCCACTGGCACCCAGGACCCAGGCTTTCCTCTGGCTGCCATCAGGCACCCAGGACCTGGGGTCCTGGGCTTCCCTCGCAGCCCTGGCTTTGTTCAGAAGGTCGTCTGGAAGGATGTCAAGTCTAATTAGCATATTACACTTTTATTATTATAGATAATATTTTCTTCATTCCATTTTTACTATGAAGTAAAAAGCCTATCACTTCATAGGCTTTTTAAACCAATTATATAACATAATTTATGGAAGTGTGTTTGGCATTGTATGTTACACATAGTAAACATATAATAAATGTTAACTATTGTTATTACTATCAAATGTGTCCACAGAGAATGTTGCTTCTTCATATAACCCCTTCTTCCACATCTAAAAGATAAAAATCATGACTATTTTTTCCGAATATAAACAGAATATATGAAAGGATTTTTAAAAATTCTCTTTGGGCAAATACAGGCAACTACCTATTACAATTATGGTGGCATTTGATGTCTTAGCATTCTCCAAACTCTACTTTTTATTCTATAGCCACTTCTTTATGATTAATTTACCTTATTCAATTTTATAGTAAAATTTAACTCATTGTGTTCAGAGTCTCACTGGTAATTCTCATCGGAGTAACACAGTGTGTAATTTTGATCACACCACAATTGGTTAATAGAAATAAATAACAGAACCATGCTTTCACCTTATTGCTTTCTATATTGCTTTCTATATTGAATGAGTGTTTTTTTTTTCTATTTCTCAAACAATAGAAAAGGATTATCATCCTACTGTGTTGTTTTAGTCATTGATCCCTAAGTGGAATCAGTCCTTTTGCCTATTTGTTCATTTATTTCAAAGAGAGTCGGAACAGACATACTTTTAGTCCTTGGGCACTAACACTTTTTAAGTACTTCCGTTTCCTGCGGACTATTTATTCATTTACTATATATTCATGTACTCACCTATTTAATCCCCATAATCCCTGAGGAAGTACTGTTTTTACCCCCGTTTTTACAGAAGTGAGGATTGAGCGTCCAGGGTTAAATATTTGCCCAAAGCCCAACAGCATGAACAGAGAGAGCTGCAGCACAGAGGAATGAGATGCAGCCTAGGCATTGTGGATCCAAAGCCCTCACAGGTAATCACCACTAGATAAGGGGACTTCATCCCACATCCAGGGCCACGCCTACAGTGAGTTGAGTGAGGCATTTACCTCAGAAGCAAAATTTAAGGAGGCACAAAAAAACTCAGTGATCAAGATAAATAACACTTCAATATGATGTTTTTAAAAATAAAAATTAATACATTTATGATGAACAAATATTAAAATAGTTCTGAGCTGAGCCATTTTGGAAATCCGAGGTAAAAGGAAAAACTAGTAATACTGATCCTTTATCTAAAATTTTGATTTTTTTTATTTTGTTCATCATGGATATTTTTGTCATAAAGTTCAATATGTTAAAAATATGTCATTAAAATACTTATCTCAATTACTGAGATGTTTTCATGTCCCCTTAAATTTACTGAAGTGAATGCCACACTCATCACCCCCTAGTCCTGGCTCTGCTCATCTTGTCTTGCCTCTTTCCAAACATTGTAGGTGCAAGAAAATTTGAGGGCAAAGCCCAGGTGTTGCTTAAATTATTTTCCCTGCTATATAACAGCAGCTGTGCTGGGCTGCTCTTCTCTTCTCCCCTTCACTCCCCCTTTCTCTTCTTTTATTGTTTCCCTCTCTCACTATCTTTTGTCCCCCTGTCCTTTCCACTACTTTAGCCCCTCTCATTTTCATCTCCTTTGCTCCTTCCCCTGCTTCTGGAATTTCTTGGATTTATGCCTTACAGCTTATAACCCCAATGACCCAAACCTTATTATGCCATGAACAGGCCCTTCCACAATTAAGGCAGCTTTTAGCATCCCTGGCTATAGTAAAAGCAGAACCATAGTTGTTATCTTTCCTCCAAGAGGTTTAAATTTTCCCTGCTGGGTATTATGCTAAGTGAAATAAGCCAGTCAGAGAAAGAAAAGTATTTCATGATCTCACTCATATATGGAATCTAATGAAAAAAATAAACTGATGAACTAAGTAGACCCAAGACATGGAAACATGAAACAGACTTTAGAATTTTAGAGGGAAGGTGGGGTGGGTGGGTGGGGGAGATTAATCAAAGAACTTGTGTGCATATATGCATAGCCCATAAACACAAACAGTAGTGGTGAAGGCCTGGAGTGGGGGCAGGTGTGGGCTAGAAGGGGATAATGGGTGGGGGGGAAAAGAGGGCATCTGTAATATTTTCAACAATAAATATTTTTAAAATTTTTAAAATTAAAAAATAAAGAAATAATAATATGTTTTCCCTGCTGGGGAATCAGAGGAAGGAGTTTAATCTTTTAAGTAGCTTACACTCCTGAATTATTATATACTTGCTCTTTTATCCATGTAATAAAGAAGAATTTTCTGAGCAAACAGTGATTAGCCAGGTGCACTAAGGAGATGGATACAGTTCTAGAGTCTGTGCTCCACCCACAGTTTTTGTTTATTTGGTTGTTTTATTTGAGAAAAACTGGGACTGAACTAAGTAACATATACCTTTCAAACCTATGATAGCTGAGCAACTGTAAATTTAGGAGCAGAGAGAAAATAATTCATTTTTACAGGAGCAAAATAGATAAGAAGCTACACTGGATTATGAGATATTCTCATGTTCTTTAAAGAGAGCCCCTGACGCTTCTAAAGGCTTTTCTTTATAAAAAAATATTTTTTAAATTATTTTTTAGAGAGAGATGAAGGAAGAGAGATAGAGAAACATCTATGTGAGAGAACATCAACTGACTGTCTCCTGCACACCCAGACCGGCGATGGAGCTCACAACTAAACCATGTGCCCTGACTGGGAATACAACAGGCAACCTTTCCCTGCACAGGATGAAGCCCAATCAATTGAGCCACACTGGCCAGGGAAATTTTTTTCCCTTCTGTCACCATGTGACCATGTCCAGGCCAGCTTGCTGGAGGTGAGAGACCTTGAGAAACCAAGTAAGTCACTGCAGCTGAGGTCCTTCTAGACCAACCAGTTCCCTGATGACCTAGATACTGACTTCAAGCACATACTGAGTGAGCCCGCCAACTTCCATGAACATAGCTCAGATGACTGAAGCAAATCGTACACTAAATAAATGTCATTTTAAGCCATGGAGTTTGGAAGTGGCTTGTTACTACGAAGCATTAACTAGCTGATTCATGGAAGAGTTAGCAGTGTCCAAACATGCCGGAGGAAACGGAAATGTTTCCCAGCGCTGGGAGAACCACTGCCCCTGGCTAATCAAGAGCTAGCTCTGTTGTACTCCTCCTGCTGGAACGAGGGCTTTGATAAACGCACTTCTGGGATCTTCTCTAAATAATGATGACCTTCTTTCTGCATCAATTCCATGTGCCTCACTTCCTGAAATTGCTCAGTCTGGTCATCAGATTATGTTTCCAAGTTCTGAGATGCTCTATGGGTTGTAGATATCAGCCTGAGGGCTACACACGCCTCCTTTCAAATAGGCATTTCTAAGTAAAACATCAACCACAGCTTTTGGAAAACTTTACTTTCAGAAGCTCTGATTGGCAATATGGAAGTATTCCCAGTTTGTTGCATTGGAGGGTTTAATCCTACATTTTTAATTTTTCAACCTGAGTCCACATTGCCATATTTACCACCATCCCTACCCACCCCAACTTCTTCAAAATCAAGGTGAGAGGTGAAAGATTTATTTCCAGATACAGGAAACAGCATCTATTGAGTTGGTTTTACACTATACTTTTGTCAATCTTTCCTAAATTCTAAAATGTAGGAAAATACATACTAAACAGACAAGTTTTCTGATTCGTGAAAGTGCTCATGCATATTTAAGTGAAACTACCTTGCAAGACCTTATGAGGTAGGTAATCTATTTCTCCCTTTTACAGATGAAGACATTGAGGCATAAAAAGATTAATTTATCCACTGCAATAAGAGAATATCTAGAGGAGAATAGACAGACACTTTTGGGGCAGAAATCAGCTCTACTGGGGAATTTATACTTTAAGTTGGAAGAATATTTATGCAAAATAAAAGTGTTAGAAAGTGGAAGAAATCATTACTTTGAACTGGTATGGTGAAGTTTGTTAATAGTTTTAAAATCAAGTTTTAAAGGGAGGTGGAAGGAGTTTATTTTTAATATAAAGAAGTGGTGTAAAGTGACTTTTTCCTTTTTCTTTTTCTCCATCGTCTTGTGATTAATATTATTAATTTTGCAAATCTGAGTTGTATTAAGTGTTTACCTTTCAGTCTTCTACCTCACATCCCCATCGCCCACTCATAATAGGAATGTGGGCAATGGATCCTGCGTTCACTTAACAATTCTATGTGCTTTCTAAACAGCTGTTATCTTACAACTTGCCTTTTCCTCTTTTGGTCGGGTCCTTTGTTAGAGGAAGAGCAAAGAAAATCAGTGATACAAGAGATGGAGCACAATAGGGGCCTGGGTGAGCCACCAAAGGCACCACTGGCATCTGCCACAGAAAGAGCTGGCTCTGCTTGGTGCTTCCTATTGTCATTTCCATTGTTTGACCACAGGGTTTTAGTAAATGCTCTATCCTGTTATTTATAAGATATGGCCAGTTTCTTAATGTTGCTAAATCTTAGTTCCTCTATGAAATCATTCTACTTAATTTCACACCACCTTTGTTCTTATAATTGCACTTCATTCGGTCATAGAAACAGTCACCTAGAACTGGGTACTGTTTTGAAGAAACATTAAAAGGTTGCTCAAAACTCAGAGGGAAGGTAAGGAAGGGTGGGGGTGAGGGGAGAGATCAACCAAAGGACTTGTATGCATGCATATAAGCATAAGTGATGGATGTGGACAACAGGGGGTGAGGGTGAGGGCAGGAGTCGGGGGATGAGAGGACATTGGGGAGATAAGGTCACATTTGTAATATCTGAATCAATAAAGGGAAAAAAACAATAAAAAAGGTTGTTGTAGGTTTCTATCCTCTCTGACTCTCTCAACTTCCTAGCTTTCATTGTTTTTCTTTCTCTTTTTAAATTATTTCTTTTTTAAATGCTAAAATCCTCAAGTGTTTTAGCAGTTGAATCCCAGTGATACCACCTTTGCAACTATAATCAATTTACAGAGTCTCAATTTACCTATCCACAGAGTGGGCATATAATGACGAGTGTGCCTACCTTCCAGAATCACCCTGGGGAATCAAATACATTTAGGTTGTGTGGCCCAGTATCTGGCACATACTAAACTCACAATAACTATTTCTACTCTAATCTACTCTAATTACCCTCCTTCTAGGTTCACGGACAGGTCACTGAAGTGAGTAATTCACAAGCTTTTATCAGGACCCAGAAATCCTGACTATTCAGCATCTGTTTTCCGTATGCTGTTGCGTTACCTTCAAAGTTTCCCTCTGCCCACATCTATGAAATGATTAATAAGAAGTGGGGCTTTTAATTATTGACATATTCATATAGATGTCCACAAATCAAATACAAGACTTTTGGGGGGAGGAGCAGTTGTTCATGCATCATTAGTTTAATTTTTTTATTCAAGGGCTTGCATCTTAAGAGAAAGGTGCTACCTCCAAGAGGTAGAGATGTAAAATCCAAAATGTGAAAGAATGTGTGTGGCAGGCCACGTGCACTTACAACATAGTTTGTCCCAAATGGTGATTCCTAAAAGCATCCAAGCTGGCTTTTTATGGAAGGCAGTCATACAACAGAGAAGGCAGATTTAATAATAGCTGGCAATGAAATATCAATGAAAAGCTAATTAAGGGTGCTTTCTCTGTATTACAGTCTTTACATACCTTTTTATGAGATCAGAGTAGGAGGAAAGGAAAGAAGAAAGTATCAATATACAACACAGCCATGAGTAGAGTTGAAAATGGCAAGGCAGCAGGATATTCTTTACTTGGCCATATCATTGATAATGATTCAATGACTTGTTTTGCACAAGATATGGCTAAGAACAACTTTAACAAATGCAGAAACATCTCCTCCATTCTTCGCCTAATTGCTGAAAGTTTAGGGTGTCTGATAGAAGCAAGGCTCATGTTCCTGGGTTACTTGATTGGGAAGTGAGGCTTAGTAAGGTTGAATAAATGGTCAATAATCATCCAATGAGTGTGAGAGGCAGGATTAAGTCCAGAATCCTTGCATTTGCAATAACGAAACAAAGAAAAATGACAGAGAGTGTCTGGTTGAGGACATTGAGAGAATGGGACTGTAAAGGAGACAAATTTTCTAATCAACTGAGCACCTTGGTATTTCACAAAGATACATGTGATTGCTGGGCTGAGAATCAGTTAAGCTTTCAGCAGACAAGATTACACAATAAGATATATTTTGAATGGATCCATTCTATCCCAGGGTGCAAGGCAAAGGAAAATGTTCAGAGATCTGTTGAAAAAGTGAAACTATTATAGGAGAACATTTAATCCAGAATAAATCAGCTTCGCTTTCTTCATATACATTGGCTTTATTCTACTTTGTATATTGTGATGCTTGTTACATCTATTCTTTAGAGATTGCAGTTTTTGCAGATATTTCCAATGCATTATCTAACAAAGTAATTCAGCATACAATACAATACATCCTTATTCAAATGGTCATTAACCCTCTGAGGATTATATGGCTAATGGAAAATTAGAAGGAGAAATTAGGAGCTATATATGTTTCTCAATATGATTTTTATTACCAAGAAAATATGGTTAGTCACATCAATGAAGAAATGCTGAGCAAGGGAGGGGGGCAATAAGACAGAAGAAAGAAATGAGCAAAATAAAAGGGAATTGTATGGAATTATATGTCAATGGGAACTTAGATATAAGCAATTACAAAACTATCATGCAAGGCTCAGAAATATAAATGCACATGTACATTCATGCACACTCCCAGGGTCAAACATCTATCTGACCCCATCATATAGGTTCTTCACACTTTGTTCTACTGTAAGAAAGAACCTATTTATTATTTGATAGATAAACCCACATTAAAAGCAATGTGAAATTCTTTTTTAAATTTTTTTATTAAATACAGTTTTACAAAGATTAGTACATATATCTCTTTTTTCCTCTGCCCTTCCCCCAGCCACCCCTAACCCCCAGTGTTTTATTCCATTGGTTATGCTTAAATGCATGCACCAAAGTCCCTTGGCTGATCTGTTACAAACCCCCAACGTCCCTGTCCTTGTTGCTGTAATTTGACAGTCTGTTTGATGCTGCTCTGCCTCTGTATCTATTTTTGTTCACCAGTTTATAATGCTTATTATTATCCATAGGTGAGTGAGGACATGTGGTATTTTTCTTTCATTGACTGGCTTATTTCACTTAGCATTATGTTCTCCAGTTCCATCCATGCTGCTGCAAATGCTAAGAACTCCTTCCTTTTTACAGCAGCATAGTATTTCATTGTATAGATATACCAGTTTTTTAATCCATTCATCTGCTGATGGGCACTTAGGATATTCAGAAAGCCAAGAGACATATGAAAACATGCTCAAAGTCACTAATCATCCGAGAGATGCAAATCAAAACAACAATGAGGTACCATCTCACACCTGTAAGAATGGCTATCATCAACAAATCAACAAATGACAAGTGCTGGAGAGGATGCGGAGAAAAAGGAATACTCGTGCACTGCTGGTGGGAATGCAGACTGGTGCAGCCACTGTGGATAACAGTATGGAGTTTCCTCAAAAAATTAAAAATAGATCTCCCTTTTGACCCTATGATCCCACTTCTGGGAATATATCCTAAGAAACCAGAAACACCAATCAGAAAGAATATATGCATCCCTATGTTCATAGCAGCACAATTTACCATAGCTAAGATTTGAAAACAGCAATGTGAAATTCTTAAAGGCCCAAAGTGGTTGGGCTATGCTGTCATTCAAATATGGATTTAGCTTCTAGCTGTACTCCTTAACCAGCTGCAAGGTAGATATAGCTGAAGTTGGTTGTAGTCTCCTGAGAAGCATTGTCATATTTACAATTCTTGTAGGTTTATTATAAGATTAAATAAATATGTATTTAATTTCTAAACTAATAAAAGCGAAATATTAAAATTAACC
>PVJC01017060.1:0-32940 GCA_004026665.1 Murina feae
TGGATAAGCAAATTAATCCACCTGATGTGGATTAGCAAAGAGCCAGTTTTAAGGTAGCTCGGGGGAGGGTTGGGAGCGGAGAGAGGTGCCTTTGGGAGCCACTATAGCAAACTATTTTTAGGATGACCTCTGCATGACCTCTGATGGTCAGGTCTCTGCTTATAGTCAGGGCACACTGGTGACTGGCTTGTGGAATACTCACTGAGAACGTCCCTCCAAACCCTTCCCACAGCCAGCTGCCTTCAAGCCCCTCTGGAACCAGCCCACAACCTCACCAGAAGAGACACATTAAACTCACTCTAACTTGAAGGTTATGAAGTGGGTAGCTCACATCACAAATTTTAATTTAGCTAGCCCCAAACTACTCTACACTGGAGCTTGGAACGAAGTCATCATGAGAGCTTTTCTAATTAAATTGGCTAAAATTAAGGCTTAATGTTAAAATCACGACTTGTTCACAGAAATCCAAACACACATAGTGCCAGGTGCTACTCTGTGCAACCTCCACACTGTGCTGATGTGTACAAAGGGTTTTTGTTTGGCTGCAAGTTATTCCCTAAAAAAAGAAGGGCAAAACTCCCCATGTTCAGTCTGCTTACCTTTCAAGGCAAACATGTGCACTATTCTTTATCCAGTAATTCCTGCGATAGATGTAGCTCTCAAAGGCAAGGAAGTCAAGAGAAGGGGATTTTAAGTTGGGAACTCGGGTCCAGCACGAGGATTGTGGTGCATTAATCAACTTAGAATCACATAGCCCCCTGGCAACAGAGTTGTACACATGCTCTTGGTGAAGCCAGGTGAGCCTGACCTCCACGGCACCTGTGGAGCTCAGAGGGTTGCCCTGACCAGCAGCATCAGGGTTAGTACCGCTGGAAAGTTGTTCAAAATCAGTCTCGACCCCCTCCCCACCAGGGCTTAGCGAATCAGAATCTCTCAGGAGGGATGCCAAAAGTCTGTATTTTAATAAATCCACCAGTTAATCCTAATGTAAGTCAACATCTAAGGACTATTACATTTATCACGATGCCCCCTTAAATCGATCTCTACAAACAACCGGAGGAGAAACCCACCTCATTTTGAAAACAAATAAAAGGGGTTGAAAAAGACTATGCTTAGGTGGGACCTGGCAAAGGTACCTACCTCCTGGTGAGTAAGAGGTAGCCGAGATGAGTTTGATTGAGTGCCATGAGTCATTTGGGCAGTAAAACGGGCTTTTTCCCTTGTCCATGTATGTTACGAAAAAAAATATATTAAGGCATCTCTTTTCCAAGAAAAATGACTAAAGCCAGGACTATTTTCTATTTTAATAACTTTGCTAGGTTATTTGCTATGTTGCTTGTACATTTCATGAACTACCTACTGAAATAAGGTTTAGGGGTCTGTTTCCTCAGAAAGAATATAAAATACATCTTACTTGTCAGTAATATTATGCCTATAAACATGCCCTGTTAAATCTGTGTGAGCTGACACATTAATCTACTGCCTGATTTAAGCTTTGTTATTTTTAAAATTTTGAGCTTTATCTTGCCTGGAGCAGATTTCACTTGGTGATTATATAGAAGAATGCTGACATATTACCCTTCAGACTTCCCAAGTCTGCCTGTTTATAAGCATTTATGATCCGGTGAGACAAGCTTCCAGGTGAACGATACTATATTGGTTTTGCAAGAGCTGATTCTGAGTCCGACATCCAGTAACAGAAGGTAACACAAACTATCACATTCAAACTAAATTTTATTACATTTATTTGGAATTTAGTTTGCTTATGGTTATAATCACACAGAAAAAAAAATATTTTTGACATCAAGGAAGCTGTAGCAAATTTTATCCCAAGAGGCAGCTGTTCACTTCACATATTACCAACAAACATTTTTTATTAGGAAAATGATATTTTTCAAAGTTTACCAAAATTAATTTAGAATTTACTAATAACTAAAAAAGGTATGATTTCCATGATGTTGTAGACTAAAAACGAAATTTTTATTAAGGACACCCTGACATGTTTATACTACAAACACAAAACTGTATTATAAAATTAATAAGTTAATGAACTAAAAGACATACTTTACTAAGGTAAAAATACCTAACTTACAAGTCACTATAGAGTACAACAAAAGAAACAGAAATGAGACCATATAAATTCATTTTTGAAGGAATTTGAGGCTTTTAACTTATATTTTAATATTTTGTTCATATATAGCCAAGAGTAACAGAGAAAGCCACCCTAGGGTCAATCCAAAATTCTGCAGGAGAAACATCAACCAGGGTCGCCGTGTTTGAACATGAGTCATTTCAGGAAGCTAAAAAAAGAATAAAAAACCAGAATAAGATCCAGATATATTCACTGCTGGGAAAAGTTTGGTGGGAAAACATGAGGGACTCTGTTATTCAGAACTTAATAACCTTTAAAATTCCCAAAACAATTGCAAAATGCTTAATACCTACTCTTAACCGAAATTTTTAAACGTAAGATAAATTAAGCTGTTTGACTGTGGCTGGAAGGATCCTGGTGTTGCCAGAAGTCCTAAAATAACATAGTTATCAACTGAAAGCAAGCCTTTCTTACTTTTGTTTTCAGAAAATGCTTAAATGTGAAATAGATAATAGATGGAAGGTATTATTTTTTTACTGTTCTGTTATGTTTATGAATTTGCTAAGTACACTGGTTATTAAAAAGCATATGTTTGTTTCTTTCCAAAGAGATGACCTCTAGAACAATTAAGTTATCATCTCCTAAGGCTGTATTTTATTCTCTGAGAGACAAGTGACCACTCTTTTATATTTCTGAAATACCAGGCCATTTGGAAGGGCGGTGTTCACTCAAGCATCTTTGTGAAATGCCTCTACATGTTATTGTTTCACATTCTTTTGAATCCCTGACCCTGAGAAGACCAGAGTGAGTATATTTCTCTTACATCATAGAGCAAGAGTAGGCTCAGGTCAGGAGACTTAACCTTGGCATTAGTGACATTTGGGGCTGAATAATTCTTTGTTGTGGAGATCCTATTGTGTTTTGTGAAATGTTTAACAGCATCCCTGGCTTCTACCCACTAGATGTCAGTTGTCCCTCTGCTCCCAGTCATGACAACCAAAAATGTCTCCAGATGTTGTCAAATGTCCCTGGGAGTAAGGGTGGGAATAAAAATCTCCTCTGGTTGAGAACCACTGGATTATTTTATCTAGGAAGAGAAAGGTCAAACATACAAAATATGCAAGGATTTTAGATTTATGGCACTATAAAATAGGTTGACATTTATTTAATGTCAATAGAGGAACATCCTGAATGTTCTGTTTGTTTGTGCTTGAGATGGACAGTTCTCCATTCTCATTAGCTCAACAGATAGGAGAACTCGGATTATTACAATCTGCTACTCATACCCCACCATTGAGCAGTGGACTAAAAGACAAAACAGGCCCCAAAACTATTCTCCTAGATGGATAGCCTTCAATTATGTGTCCTTTTGGTATTTCCTGCCTTGTTAATTAATTAATTATTTTATTTATTGATTTTAGGTATTTCGTGTAGGCCTCATATGGAAGAGAGTTTCTGCCATCTTTACACATGTGGTTAATTAGTCATGCTGCTTTAGAAAAATCCTGTATGGTTCACTATCTGTTATAAATTTAAAATGATATTTTGAAAGTCCATAGAATGTATTTGTTCTCAAAGAGTTTTCTATTAGTAGTATTTTTTAAAATTTATTTTAGGGAGAGGAAGAGATATATAGAGAGAAACATAGATTTTTGTTCTGCCTATTTATACATTCATTGGTTGGTTCTTGTAGGTGCCCAGACTGGGGTTCAAAAATGCAACCTTAGCATATCAGGATGGTGCTCTAACCAACTGAGCTACCCAGCCAGGGTGATAGTATTTTTGAGGGCTTAACATTGGAGTTCCCAAATATCTCTGATTCTCAATACTTTGTAAGCAGTTTTCAATAGTTTACTCCCAGGCCAGACAACATAGGCAATCGGTTTCCTTCTGTCCTGGCACTTGGTGTCTCAGACTATACCTGTGAGACAGTTATGCCATCTCAGGACAAGTAATGGCTCAAACTTTAGCCTTATTTCCAAATATTGGAATAAGACATTTTATAGTTCCATCTTCTTGCTTTTTTTACACAAAATAACTAATATTAATTTATAAGATGTGGCTGAATTAATAGCTTCTCTTACCTCCACTGTCTCTAGTGCCACCTAGCTGTTATTCTTCTTTGACCAAATAGTTTCTGGAAAGATTTTTTTTGTTTTGGCAAATAGTGATAAAATATGGATCATTTACAGAACCACAATGGTTATGAGATGTAATGGAGAAAAATGCTTCAAATGAGGTGCAAGCATAGTGATGAAAATGGTTCTTGTTCAATAGATAGAACTTGAGATGAATTTTCAAACCATTAATGTCTTAATGAACCTACATTTAGTAAGCTTCTTTTTATTTCCCTTCTTTGCTTCAAACTTCCACTCAGGATATTTGTTTGGGAAGAAGTAGGTCTTGATTAAGGTAGATTTAATAGCAAAAAACCCCAAAAAAACAAACAAAACAAAAAACTGATGCAAAAAACACAGTGATAGAATTAGTGTCTAGAGAATTCCTGCAAATATCAATCAGTTTGTACTGACTAAATTCCCAAATGCCACAATATCTTGTTAAATTGCTTGATCTACTATTTATCTCACTAGCTTAAGCTTATAGACCTGCTGTTTGCTTATAGTGACATGATAGAACTCAATAGGTGTGTTTGTAAGAGCTTCCAGTCTCTCAGTGGTCCCACTCCCAGTGACAACCAATAATTCTTTATTCTGAATATGTAGATGGCACTACTCACAAGAAAACATCATGCATATTTCAGAGCTCCAGGAACCGCCATTCATGTGAAATATGTCTTCTGTGGAGTTTTGCAGCAGGTTCCCTGCCTTTTTTTTTTACCCCAAATAATTGGCTCTATGCTAACTTGACATCCATTCAGGTGTGCCTTCTAGTAGCCCATATTTCTCTCAAGGTCTTTCAGAATCTTCTGGCTGAAGCTCTTATGCAATGTTTATTTTCATTACATTCATTTTATTGTGCACTTTCTATATCTCCCTCACCCCATTTTCTTCTCATAATCCTAAAAGAGACAAAATTACTAACTCGTTGTAGCTGTTAGAAAACATTGGCTCAGGGAGGAAAATGACTTATCCAAAGTCACACAGCTGTGATGTCAGAACTAGGAAAGAAGCCAGGTGACCTCATTACTACAGAAGACACACAAACACAAAGACCAGCTCTCTATGTGAATTCATCTCTATTTTTAGCAGTACATTTCTACCTGATTAAAAAAATGGAACAATACAAACACTAAAAATGTCCAATTAGGCATGAAGTAGTCACTGTATGTGATGAAAATGTGTAATACAACATATAGATATTATGCTGCCTTTGTCATAAAAGATCACATTACTGGTTCTGTTTTTAAGTCAGACAACAAGTGCTATAATAGCACACTAACATTGTAAACCTACAGATGCAGACAATGAAAGTTAACATAAATTAACATTTAAAAAGTTTAAGGAGATTCTCATCTTGATATTGAAGCTTTAATTTTAACGTGGGTGGTCTAGCTGAGCCTTCCATGTCCACACATCAATAGGTTTGGTAAGAAAGCACAGCTTAGCTTGATTTTGAGACAATACTTGGCTTTCTTTTAGGTGATTATAGATGAACATATGAACCATAATATCTCTTGGGTCCATACCAAAATACCAGAGAGTACTGCAGAAAGTCTTTCCAAAAGATACAAATATAAAATGCCAAAGCTCAAACCACATCTGATTACAGCATTTCATTTGTTTTGAATACGCCCATATATATTTTATACATTTCAATCAGTAAATTTTGAAGGAAAATAAAAATCCAGATGAATTAACTTTAAGCGTTTACATTTTATTTTTACTGTGGGGTCTTTTTTAACTCTCTATAGAAGTTTAAGTGCCACCATCTTTCCCTGGCTTTCAAGAGAGAAAAGTTACCTTTTGTTCCAGGGCAATTAAATTCCTTTATTAAATAATTTTACAGATCTTGATTTATACCCTAAGACCAGAGAGGTGAAATGATAGAGTATATTGATATTGATGTAAAAGGTCAAAAAAAAAAAGAGAGAGAGAGAGAGAGAGCAAGAGAAGAAATGTTAGCAAAACAGGCTTGCTTAGAGATAGAACTAAGAGAAGTGTTCTTGAGATTTCTGCCAGAAAGTTGGAATCCTTGAAGTAAAAAGTAATCTTTTTTACCTCCATGCTTAACAAGTTTCCCAACTCAAATCAGTGGATGCCAAGACATGATAGTCAAGGAGCTGTAATTTTCTGGAAAAAAATATATTTACCTAAAATGCAACCTTTTAACATGCTATTAAGTTCTTTTCTTCAATTTTGAATCAGGTACATGAAATTTCCCGAGATGCACATGGTTCACATATTCACTGAGACTTGTCTACAGTTAATGGTTTCTGCAAGTTCTACTAACTGAGATGTAGTTATGATAGTGAACTGCTAATTAGAATTTCTGAACTTTTAGAAAGTAAATGTTTAAATTTGAGTTAGTTCTCATAACTATATTCCAGTCAAGACGATGCTTTAAAATGAATGCTCACAGAGAATGTTAGAACATATCAGGAAAGAAAGTGGACAAATATTAACATCATGTACTATATAATAATTGTATACTAGGGAGGACTCATCACAGAGAAGAATGGTCTATAAAACATCTTCTGGAACTAGGTTTTTGTCTTTCCTTGTACATGTAAGTTTCAGACTCTTCTGTCATTCAAAACCTCTGTTTATTTCCACCTGTAATCTGAAACTGGCTTCTTATTGGTATAATTAAACACCTATTACTGGATATTTCAACACTTAACTTCAGTATGGTTCATAAATGTACATACTGAAAAAGAAAGCTCAGCATTCAATGCTTCTAAAATACACTGAAATTTTCAAAAGCCTGTTGCTATTAAAAATTTATAATTCAACATTCATTTATTAAAGACATTTGGTGTTATCTCTTTGAAGATAAAATTGTAATTTGAATATTTTTTGTCTCTTAGGAAAGTGTAACTTTTGGCATCATTAACTCTCAAGAGAAATGATTTTCTTTTTCATTCATGAAGCTCACTTGACAACTAATTTATGCCATCTTTCTTTCAGAGGGACCCGAAAGTCTATTGTGTACAAGGAGTCAGGTATACATTTGTATTTGATAAGAAAAACCATCCTTGTCTCTTCAAAAATGTGATAAAAAACTCAAACTTATTTTGTAGGACATCGTAATTATGCTTAATTAAGAGCACACATTTTGTGGGCTGCTCTAACTCTGTTACATTTATAAATGGCTTAATTTTGTCCTTTCAAAAGACTCAAATCTGAGAACAAAATGGGAACTTATTAGAGTCATAATTTTGGTTGTAAATCTGCAATTTGTTTGCATGTGCAAACGGTACACTTAGTAGTTGAATAGCAAAGACTTCTAGTTTCTGACATAGCACTTAAAAAGATTAAAATTTTGCCAATGTATCTTAACAACAAGTAAAAAACTGAGAAAACTGAAAAAACAAAAACTCTTCTTAGATATGTCAGAGAAGCGAGGTCACAGGGCAAACTGCTGGCAAAACACAAGCAGATACAGAGAATACCACTTCCTAGAGCAGAATTTCTTCCAAATTAATGTCAGACACCAAACCACAGATCCAGGAAGCTCAGAAAACATTAAGCAGGATAAATGCCAAAACACTACCTATAGGCATATCATTTTCAAACTTCAAAAAATCAAAGACTTTTTAAAAATCTTAAAATAAGCCGGGGGGGGGGGGGGGGGGGGAACACATACCTATAGGCAGATGAGTAAGGATAATAATTACATATAAATTCTCCTCTGAAATTATGTGAGCAAAAAGAATGAAGTGAAATATTTAAAGTGTTGAGAGAGGTAAACCACAAACCTAGAATTCTGTGCCACCAAAACTAACCTTAGGAAAGGAGGAAATAAAGATATTCTCAGACACAAAAATTGAAGGAATTTGTTGCCAGTAGGCCACCCTTGCAAAAAGTGTTAAAAGAAGTTTTTTGGAGAAAGGAAAAATATTTAGGTCAGAAAGTGAAATTTACATAAAGAAAGAACATCAGAAAATGAATAAGTATTTTCTTACTCTTAATCAATCTAACAAATTTGTTCAAAATAATAGCAACAATGCATTAGATTATGTATGCTTATGTGTGCACATGTGCTTATGTATAGTGGGATGAATGACAGCAATGACACAAAGAATGGAAAGGTGAATTAAGAATATTTTCTTATTACAATGTGCTTACATTATCCATAAAACAGTATAGTGTTATATTAACACATTTTTTGTGGGAAATGAGTAAAATCGGATCCACCAGGGAGACTGTCAATGGACATGAGGAAACATACATTGGAACCTCTAGTTGGAACTAGCAAAAATAAAAATGTTTTACATCATTGTCATGTGTGTGCCGCTCATAAACTATGCAGTGAAACGCGGTACATGTGCAAGTTTTGTAATGTACCCCTGCACAAAGGAAAGTGTTTTGAACGCTACCACACAGTGGCAGGAAAATGCCAGCTTACAAAGCGTTAAAGTAACATTGGATCATTGTATGTCTGGTGAAAACTTCAGGGCAACCACTTAAAAAACCAAAATTGGAAATACAGTTAATCTACTGAAAAAGGAGTCAAAATAGAATAATATGATGATCAATTAAAACCACAAGGCATAAAAGATGTAAAAGATAAAATTAACAACAAAGAACAAGGGCAAAATTAGGAAACAGTAACAAATATCCTATATAATAAAAGGCTAATATGAAAATAGAGCAAACGGCAGAACAACTGAACAACTGAACAACCAGTGGCTATGACATGTGCTGACCATCAGGGGGCATACACGAAACATGGCGGGCTTTGGCCGCAGTGGGAAGGTGGAACAGGTGAGCAGGGGCGCCAGACCAAGGCAGGGTGCTGGTTGCTGTCATCAGGATGAGCCTCTGGTGGATACTGAAAATTCTTTGCTCCTGTGCACTGTGGTCCCACCTGGCTCCAGCTCTGCTTGCACCCCCAGCCGGTGCCAGAGCTGCCACTTGCACCCGCCGCTCACACACGCTGCCAGCACCTGGCACCAGTCCTGATCATCTGTGCCATCAGCAAGTGTGAGTGGTGGCTGTTGGCCCTTATCGCCACTCAGGGCTTCTCCACCTTCCCCTCCTCCTGCAGGGTGATCAGGGCTAGCAGCTGCTGCTCCCACCCGCTGACAGCTCCGGCCCTGCTCTCACCCACTGTTGGCACCAGCCTCAATTGCTTTGTGCTGTCAGCCTGTGGGAGCAGTGGCGGCGGGTGCAGGGCTGTGGCAGACATGAGACTGACAGGAGACTACAGCAGGAGGGGCCAGGCAGGGGCGTGGAGGATGGGCCAAGACCCGCCCCTGTGCCCACCACAACCTCATGGCCCACAGTTCCTTTCAAAGCACATGAATTCATGCACTGGGTCCCTAGTGGTATATATTTATTTATCCAACTACTAGAGGCCTGATGCATGAAAATTTATGCAAGAGTAAGTCTTCCTTCCTCCAGCTGCTGGCACTGGCTTTCCTTCAGAACCCAGGACCCAGGCTTCCCTCCTCTGGCCTCCCACAGGCACCCAGGAGCCAGGCTGGCTTTGTTAGGAAGGATTTCCAGTCTAATTAGCATATTACCCTTTTATTATTATAGGTTATCATAGATATCAGTAATCGCTCTAAGTGTTAATGGTTTAAATACACTAATTAAAAGACACTTTTCAAAGTGGATAAGAAATAAGACCCAACTATATGCTGTCTACAAGAAACCTGCTTTAAATATAAAGAAAAAAATGTAGATTAAAAGTAAAGGGATGGAGGAAGCTATATCATGCTAACTCTCATCACCAGTGAGGAGAGTAGCTACATTAATTTCCAACAGAGCAGTTACCAGGGGTAAATATAGACATTAGATAAAGATAAAAGACTCAATACTTCAATAATCTTTAATGTTTGTGTTCTTAATAACAGAGTGCCAAAATATATGAAAGAAAACTTAGAGAACTGCAAGGAGAATAAGATGGAGAGTTGGAGACTTTACCACCTCTCTATCAGAAATAGATAGACCCAGAAGACTAAAAAATCCATAATATCACAGAGGAGCAACTTCAATAAATGATACAATTGGCATATATAAGTTACTTCAGCCCATAACAGCATAATTAACATTCTTCTCAAGCTCATATAAAACACTCACCTAGACAGACAACATTGTGCCCATAAAGCCCACCTTAATAAATTTAAAATAATAGAAATTGCATAACAACGGAATTATACTATAAAACAATGACAAATGACAGCTGGGAAATCCCACCAAATACATAGACATTAGGCAACACAGTTCTAAATTATACAAGGGTCAAAGAAGAACCTTTAAGATAAAATCTGTTAACCTAGAAAAAAATGCACCAATTCCTGGAAAGACACAATCCGTCAAAACTCACACAAGAATAGGTAGACACTGTATAGGCTTTATCTATAAAATAAAATAAATTAAATAACCTTTCATTCAATACAGAGAGCACTAAGCACAGATGGGTTCACCAGCAAATCCTACCAAACATTTAAGGAAGAAATTAAGCCAATTTTCTATAATCTTTCAGAAAATAGAGGCTGAAAAAATACTTTCTAACTCATTCTATGGGGGCAGCTTTGTCTTAATACTAAAACTAGACAAAGGAAAAGAAAACCACAGACCAATATCTTTCATGAACAGATATGCAAAAAATTCAACAAAATAATAGTAAGTCAAATTTTTTAAAATGTATAAAAATTATACACCACAAACAAGTGGGATTTTTTTTACAAGGCTGATTTATCATTCAAAAATGGATTAATGTAATCTATATTATAGCATCAACAAGCTAAAGAAGAACAATTACATGATCATATCAATAAATGCATAAAAAGCACTGACAAAATCCGAAATTTATAATGATAAAAAAAAAAAAAAACTCCCAGGAAACTGGGAATAGAGAGAAACTTCCTGAAATTCATGAAGGGAAGGGAAGGGCATGGTAAGGAAGTGGTAGGGAGAGTAATATAGAAAAAGAGAAGAATAAAAAGAGAAGAAAGGGAAATAAAAGGTATGCAGACTGGGAAGAAGAAATAAAACTGTCTTTATTTGCAGTTGAAATCATCTATATGTAGAAAATCCAAAAGAATCAACAAAAAAAAAGCACCTGGAACTAATAAGTATATATATCAAGATATAAGGTTAACATACAAAAGTCAATCGCTTGTCTGTATACCGGGAATGAACAAGTGAAATTTAAATTAAAAACATTACCATTTACATTAGCACCAAAAAATAAAATACTTACTGGTATATAGAAATCTAACAAAATAGGTACAAGATCTATATGAAGAAAACTACAAAACTCTTATGAAAGTTATCGAGGAAAAACTAAATAAATAGAGAAAAGTTCCATGTTCATGGACATGACAATATTGTCAAGATGTCAGTTATTCCACAGAGTCAAGCAATGTCAACCAAAATCCTGCAAGTTTTTCTATGGATATTGAAACACTGATTCTAAAGTTTACACAGAGATGCAAAAGACCCAGAATAGCCAACTTAATATTGAAAGAGAAGAACAAAATTAGAAAATTAATACTACCCAACTTCAAGATTTACTATAAAGTTATCATAATCATGTGGTATTGGTGAAAGTACAGACAAACATACTAATGGAACAGAACACAGAGAGGCCAGAAATAGACCCACAGAAATAGAGTCAGCAGAACTTTGACAAAGATGCAAAAGTGATAAAATGGAACAAAGATAGTTTTTTCAATAAATTGTGTTGGAATTACTGGCATGTACAAGAGAGAAAAAAAAAGAAGACATACACAGGTCTTGGTTATTCCTTGTGACAGACATGTAAAGGAGGGTGTTAGAGTGCATTTTCTTTTAGCATCGGATTTTATTATTAACTAGAGCCCCAGGGCACAAAACTCGTGCATGGGATGGGGGTCCCCTCAGCCCAGTCTGCACCGCTCCAATCCAGGACCCCTTGGAGGATGTCCAACTTCCAGTATCGGGCCTAAACCAGCAGTTGGACATTGTTCTCACAATCTGGGCTCCTAAACTGCTCACCTGCCTGCATGCCTGATCAACCCTAACTGAGCGCCCTGCTGGCCTGGTCGCTCCCAACTGTGCCCCCTGCCAGTCTGGTCGCCCCTTACTACCCCCCCTCCCCTCCCCCCCCCGCTGGCCTAGTCACCCCACACAGCCTGTTGGTCATTCATTCAGTTGCAATGGTCGCTTAGGCTTTTATTATTATAGATAGTAAGACCCTCAGTACAGATTGAGGTATTGACTCAACAATATCACAAAATTGGGAGATGTGTTCTATTGACACAGGTAGGGCCTATTTTGAATTTAGAACTTTTTAAATTAGCAGTTGTGTTCACAGAAAAGCTTAATACAGCAGTCTTAATTTTTCTTATCAAGCAAGAAAGCAAAGACCACAGGATCTCTATGTATCTGGAATTACCAAACTTTAGAGGCTTATTGTTGTTATTTATTAAAATTCATCATTAGATATTTTGTTAAGTATTTAAATACAGAATATTATAGATTCCTAAATTGCAATGGTATCTGCCAATGAGAGAATTCATGAAAAATAAATCAAAACAGAAGATAAATGAAATTTTTCTTTTTCAAAACTGAGCTATAAGACACAGACCATGTCATTGTCATTCACAATTATGAAAGACAACAATATTACTTGCTTTTCACTTGTACTTAACATTTCACCTCACTATATTTTTTCTGTAGGGAAAGTTAATTCAGCTAGAAAATGTTTTACTGATTTAGCTCAGCAAAGAGAGTCATCAGCCAGCTTTAGCATTTTCCTAAAAAAAAGATCACTTTGTAAAATATATGTTTGTGCGTGTGTGTGTACATGCACAGGCATGATTTTAGGAGACTCACTAGAAGAAAGGAAACTCAAGTAGTAGAAAAATACAAACATTTCTGGTAGTCATTTTTTTCAAATTACAGAGTTCAGCATTCATCCAAGTTGTGTCTATTAATCATTTTCTCAGTAGAAATAGCCTAAGTGTAGGATTTGACTAAGTTTTAGAGAAAGGTAATAGAAATCTTCCAAAATTGTTGGTGTGAATGATTCATCCTTCTTGCTTTTGTGAAGAAATAATTGTGAATGTTAAATTATATTAATTTTGCTTCTGAAGTGGCTTTTAAATGCTTGTCTTTTTTTTCACATAAAAAATATTTGAAATGGTGTCAGTTGCATTTATTGATTTTAAACACAATATATGTTGAAAGCAAATATGTATGTCAAGGCCATTTTACATGTATTTTTTTCAAACAAAACATTCCTTTTCAATGCATGGATATTGTTTAAAGGGCATTACATATAAGTATTGACAAGCTATAAAGAAAGGATAACTTACTTGTTTTTTGGATGGAGAAGGGACTTATTTACCAGATATGGCCTGCATTGGATTTATCTAGATTTCTCTGAGATAGAAACAACCAAACAATACACTGGAATATAAAAAATAATAGACAGGAGGGAATCAGATCAATATCCTAAAAGTATAGATTCTACTTTAGTTTAATTTCATAGTTGGGTGATTATGAGGTGAAGCCTAGCTAGAAACAGCTGTTTTGTGTCAATTTATGTTCTTTCCACCCAATTCACTATGTTGAAGCTGTTACATTTATTGGACTTAAACAATTGCAGAGAAGCCAATGGATGCTTTTCATCGGGACTATTGGTGATCCTATTTATTGACTGGGCTTAATATTCAGATCTTACTTTTGTGTGTTTAGGTATATTTTAAAATCAAAGGATCTTAAGTTCAAATTCAAAATACTTATTACACTACCTTTCATACAAGAAAATTTATCTGGAAATTGGAAAATGCTCCAGGCAAAGTCAGGCTGAGATTTTACTTGGAGGAGACTTGCAGGAAGAGGATAGATAAGCAAATTGCTCTAAGTGGCTGTTTTTCAATCTTGCTGTATCCTCCCCCATCTTAACTAATAAAAGCGTAATATTGAAATGGACCGTTTCTCCGGGACAGGGTAAGCCACGTCCACCAGCCAATCAGAGCGGCTGTATGCAAATTAGCCCAGCCAACATGGTGGCCGCCACTCACGGACCTGAGTAAATGGCAGCTTCCATTGCAGCATGAGTGAAAGTGAAACTGCAGCCTGCTCCGCTTAAACTGGCTCAAGCAAAACACACGTTTGCAACAAAATAACATCCTCGGGAGCTGAAGGAAACAGCAGGCCTGGCCTCACCACTAAGTAACATTGTCTCATTATAGACACCGCGAGGTGAAGCAGAGAGGAGGCTTCGTTAGTAGGCCGGCTTAAAGGAACAGTGTATCAATTATAGAAGATAAACCCCAGAAACCTGCGTCCAGCCAGCCTTGCTGGGACATTGGGTCAGTGGGAGCTGTGGGCAGCCTTAAAGCCTGAAAGCGCCAATCAGCCCATCACCCATGCTGGCCACAACCCAATGGGGTGAGGGACGTTCATGGGGGGCTTGGCCAGCCTGGAGACAGCCTCAGCCCCTCACCCAGGCTGGCCAGGCATGCCAGCAGGTGGACATGCCCAGAGGGGTCCCAGACTGTGAGAGGGCACAGGCCTCCCAAGTGCACAGAGCAGCTGCAGGGTGGAACAGCACAGGACCCAGGACCCATGAGTGGGAAAGAGGCGGCAAGGTTGGCGGCCTGCTTGGCGGCTCCCCAGGCCCTTTGCTGAGCACCAGAGAGCGGGAAAGAGGCAGTGGGGGCCGGGGGCCTGTTTGGTGGCTTCTCAGGCCCTTTGAGGGGCACCGGGGAGCAGGTAAGAGGTGGCGGGGGGTTGGCAGCCTGCTTGGCGGCTGCCCAGGCCCTTTGTGGGGCACTGGGGAGTGGGAAAGAGGCGGCGGCCTGCTTGCCGGCTGGCCAGGCCCTTTGAGGGGCATCGGGGAGCGGGAAAGAGGTGGCGGGGGGTCAGTGGCCTGCTTGGTGGGCTTCCCAGGCCCCTTGAAGGACACCGGGGAGCGGGAAAGCAAGGCTGCAGGGGCCGGGGTCCTGCTTGGCAGCTCCCCAGGCCCTTTGGGGGGCACTGGGAGTGGGAAAGCAAGCTCTTGGGGGCTGAGGGCCTGCTTGGAGGTTCCCCAGGTCCCTTCTGGGGATCAGGGAGCAGGAAAAGGCTGGCCTGACCACAAGGCGAGGTTTTCCCTGCTTTCTGGTGGCTGGAAGAAGATAGGCAGTAGGCAAGCTTGGGAGGCAGGCAGCACCCAGCCCTGGCCACAGCTCAAAAAAGAGAACAACATGCAGGGGAGGGCAAGAGTCTGAGAGATCAACATAGAGGGGGTGCCTGTTCCAAGCCTGGGAGCAGGCCCCCAGCAGGTAGACACACACAGGAGGACTGCTCTGAGCATCAGATGTGGCTGGGGGCAGGTCCCCAGTGGCGAGACATACACACACACACACACACACACACACACACACACAAAAGGCGCCTGGCAGTCTGGGGCCATCATAGGACATCCACTGAGGGGTTCCAGACTGTGAGAGGGGGCAGGCTGGACTGAGGGACCCCCTCCTCCCCCCCCCCGTGCACGAATTTCATGCACCAGGCCCCTAGTTATTATATAAATGAATTTAAGATTATAGGGACTTTAATAAAAGTCTCAACAAGGAAGTTAATTTTTAAAAACATCTGCAAAATATGTGCAGAGGGAAGGCCACTTCTTTGGGAGAACTGTCTAGTGGTGGAGGCTGGAAACAATATTCTCAACTGATCTGCCTTGATGTACTTCGAGGGGGCACCTGAATTTTGGTTTGTTTTATTTGGTTCTTGCATGAATTGGTGAGGTGCTTCTTTCTCTGAGTTACAACTCCCCCTGTCAGCTTGGGTGTTACTAATGCATTGGGTCCTGGGCAGTGGTCCAGCAGTTCCACCAATTCTAGGGACATCTTCGGCTACATTCATAGTGAGAGCTCCTTGAAGTTTCCATGGATCTGTTGCTATGGAAACCGTCTCACAGGATCTAAAACCTTAGGAAAATTGCCTAAAGATTTGAAACTTGTTTCAGTTCCAAAATAAACCTTTCTTTGGCAAAACCTATTTATGTTTTTAATAAATTAATTTAGTATTTAAATAATAAGTCACATTTGTTAAAAATAAAATCTCTCTTATCCAAACTGCTGAAGAAAACAGTATTCTCAGAGCTTGTCTTTTCCTCATCTTTGAGAACTTTTATAAATGGAAGAGAAGATAGAGCGGAGAAATCCTCTTGACTTTCAGTCTGAGAAGTTTCTTACAAGGAACTTTGGTTCTGAGCAGAAGATGATCCTACATAGCTGCCTTTCTTTCCAAGTACATCTATACCCAGGTTAGCATCACAAGGATATATTCATCTTCTACAGCTGCTGTTAACAAATTACCATGAACATGATGGCTTATAACACAGATTTATTACCTTATAAACATCTTACAGTGTCCCCAGGCTAATTTAAATGTGTCAGCTGTGCTGCTCTCCTTTCTGGAGTCTGGACAGAACCTTTTTCCTTGCTGTTTCCAGCTTTTGGATGCTGCCAGAATTCCTTGTCTCCTGGACCCCTTCCTCCATCTTTAAAGTCAGCAACACCAAATCCCTCTGACCCTGTTTCTGTTATCACAAACCTTTCTCTGACTCCCGATGGAGAGGATTTTCCACTTTTAAGTATTTATGTGCTTAGATTTGTACCACAGATAATCTAGGATAATCTCCCCTTCTCAAAGTCCTAAACCTTAATCACATCTGCCAGCCCCATTTGACATGTAAGATAACACATTCACAAATTCCCAAGATTAGGGCATGTATATCTTTGGGTTAAGGGTGTGTCATTACATGTATAGAGAACAAATCTCATGAAATCTTTGTAACAAACATGGGAATAGGAAGAAGACAGCAAACCAATAGATCTGATCATAACCCAGATTAAGAGAAAGTGGATGAACAAGATAAATGGATACTAACCTATCCCTCATAGGGATTATTGATTGTATCAGATGCTTCTGTTACATGACACTTCAAATATTCTATCTTACTCTCCACAGATAGGTGGAAGACAAAAGGATGGAAAAGATATTCTGTGCCAACTGTGGGCAGGAAAGCAGGTGTGACTATGTTAATGCCAGACAAAAAAGACTTCAAGACAAGGAGTTATACCAGAGATGAAAAGGGACCTTTCAGCATGATAAAAGTGTGGATTCATCAAGAATCCTATGTAATAAAAGGCTAATATGCAAATTGTCTCCAAGGGTGAGAGTTTGACCAACTGGGAGTTAGACATGCGCTGACCACCAGGGGAAGCGTGGAATATGGTGGGCATCGGTGACAGGGTGCTAGCAGCGGGCAGCAGTGGAGGCACTGCCGATCCTAATGGGCCCCAATGAGAGCAGAACCATGGCAAGATGGTGGAGCAGTGAGGGTGGTGCCAGGCCAAGGCAGGTGCAAAGGGAGGCCCCGGCTGGTGGTGGCAGCAGGCAGCCAGAGGAAGGGAGGCTCTGGCCAGTGGTGATAACAGGCAGCTGGGGGAAAGGAGGCCCCAGCTAGTAGGGACCCTACCTGTGCATGAATTTCATGCACTGGGCCTCTAGTATATAATAATCCTAAGTAGGCATGCATCTAAATAACAGAAATTCAATCGCATAAAGCAAAATTGATAGAATTAAGAACAAAATAGGCAAACCCATGAATATAGGTTTGTATTTTAACATAATGTACTCACTAATTACCAGAACAAGTAGAGAAAAAGAAACATATAATTTGAATACAAATATCAACACTCACCTAACCCTACACCCAACAACTGCTGCACTCATGTACTTTTCAAATGCAGAAGAGGCCACTGACCAAGATAGATTATATGCTGGGCCATAAAACCAAGTCTCAAAAATTTCAAAAACTAAATATATATTCTCTGACTATTATGGAATTAAAGTCAATATCTAAAAGATATTTAGAAGAGTTCTAAATATAGAGAAATTAAGCAACATACTTCTATATAACATATGGCTCAAAAAATTACCTGGAAAATTTTAAAACATTTAAAAATAGTATTGAAAACACAACATATTAAAATACATGGGATTCAGCTAAAGTCATGCTAGAGGAAAATTTGTAACTTTAAATGCTTATATTAGTAAAGAAAACAAGATTTAAAAATCAATGATATATCCTTCTGCCACATAAAGCAAGAAAATAAAGAGAAATTTAAGTACAAAGTGAATAGAAGGAAGGAATAAGAGATAAGAGCAGAAATAATAGAGAAAATCATGAAAGAATAGTAGCTAATCACTGTCAGTTTTTCAACTTGTGGAATTTGTGCTTCCTGTTCATGCAAACGTTAGCACTGTCAGATCACCTTTTTCTTGAAGAGAATACACTAGAGAATTTTTCACTGAACTTGAAGATGTTACCACCACCTGGTTCTTTGAGGTCCTTCTATCAATGGACCCATCAACAGTTCAATATTGGTAGAAGTAACTGTGAAAAATGGGAGTAGGGGTTATTGTTACACAATGGAGTGAGCAATGGACACAGCCAGAAACCTGGGGATTCCTTGAGGCATCTCTTGGTGCTTCCACGCCTATTGACACTGATGAACACCCAACTACAGGAAATATGACCTGACAAGGTCAAAGCAGCTCTCTCAGGTGAAGCCTGGGCTGCCTCTGAGGGAAGAAATCTAGGTCAGCCAAAGTGTTGCCTGAAGATGAGGAGGATCAAGACTGAGTGCTGGAGGAGAAGGCTGATGAATATCAAACACGGCCTCAAGACCCGCAGTGTTTGGATCTTGTTTCACTAACCATTCTGTATTAAGTCCTTGTGGAGTTTTGGCAGGCTGCCATCGTGAAGGGACTTTGATATCTATGTGACTTAGAAGTAAATGAGAACATGAGCATATTTGAGTGGCGGAAGGGGTCAACTGTTCATGGACATCTCTCATGCTATTCTATGTTCTCTCAGCACCATCTCTCACTCTAGCCACATTTACAGAGACCAGTCCCAATAAAGTGCTGATCTGTTTTGCATAGAGCCTTGCTTCAGGCCCATGCTGCATCCCCTTGTCTCCTGCCCTGGGTGTCTCTGATATGATGGCATGGCACTGCCACAGGAACTCCCTGGGCACCCAGGCATGTGTCACCTGGGGGCAATCATGTTTGTGGGCCAGCTTAGAACAATGGGGACAGGAGTTCCTTCAGAAGGTCCTATGTTATGGATCCTCCAGTGTGGTGGTCAATTTAATAAAACACATTGTTGTATTGACTTGTCATCCTTCTCTGTTTTACCTGATCTGCCCTTTAGCCCTGATCTCTGGGATCACCTTCCAAATGAATTGCCTTCACTCAAGTCTTTGTCTCAGCCTCTGCTTAGCAAAAACCCAGTCTAGGACACAGATTTTCCTAACAAAAAATGTGTTTCCTCTGGCCACCCAGGGCTACATGCATCTTCATTTTCTTTAGAAACCATTTTATGCAACTGGAAGTGAGTGTGCTGGGATAGGACAACACCACTTGGGAGAATTCAGGCTGGCAGGTTTCCAGAAGATCTTCTTCCTTATGGACGTCACTGCTAATAGCCCCATTTTTACCCCTAGTTCTTTTTCTTTTAGGACTTTGAAACAACACACCCAGTTTCTTTAAACAAACAAGGAAAGCAAAAATCTAGCTAATCTTTCCACATTAACCCTGCTGTTAAATTTCCAGGGTTTAGTAAATAACCCGTGTGTGGAAGTATTACCCCTTACCCTTCAGTTGTTGTCATTTATTTTCTTTGCTATTTACGGAGTCGTGAAACCTTGTTTTCTTTGCTTTAAATGCAAAAGACTGTTTTCTTTGGCACAGCCCCAGAGTACAGCAACGGTTAAATTTGCTGCTGTGTGAAAGAGTCGGATTTGTTTAGAAGTTACGCAAAAGGCCGTGAGAGCAAGCGGCCTGGATGATAGGGAGTAACCCCAGGAAGCTCAGGGTATTTTATTTCCTGTCCTTTGTGCCAGCATGCTGGTTTTTTCCTGGTCCAATAGTGATCTGAAGTAAGGTCAAGATTTATTCTAGTTGGAATCTCATAGGATATCAGGCACATTGCTTTCTTACAAGCAATTTCTTACCCTTACAAAATCAGGAGGAGAAAATGACATAGTTAGCTCAGGATTCTATGTGACAAATGGCTCTTGACAAGCTTCTCAGGTTAATCTTGGGAGAGGAGTCTCCCTAACAAAGAAAATGAATTGACTGCATATATACACATCCATCATAGTTGAAGACAGTGTAAAAAAAATAAAAAAATAAATGTCACAGGAATACAGCAACTACTCCCAACTGATTCCTAAAGAGAAAAGAAATTAGGAATCTGAAAATCAGGAGGCTCAAGAGTGAATGTGAGGACTGATATAGAGACATTGTAAACGAACGGTTACTTCTCAACATCCAATGATGAGTGACAGCTGTGCTTTTGAAATGCCAAAGGTTAAGAAATACAGAGTTCTCAGACTGGAAAGGTCAAAGGATCCTGTACATTGAACTTGGGTTGGAGGTTGGGGTTCAGAAAAGGGTGAAGGGTAGAATTTACTCCAACTTGAGCTATCTTCACTATCAAGATTAGGAACTTTCTTGAGTATTATACATCACATGTGAGAACATGTCTAAACACCACAGAATTGCACTTTTCGAGTTTCCTCATCTATTTGAATCTTATGAGAATGAAGGAAACAACTGGAAAGTCAAAAGCATTTACAATAGAATTGAAAATGGTGGTATTCACTTGAAGAGTTCTCAGGGACCTTTACTTCCAGAAGCACTGGTATTCTGATGCTATCACCACAGGTTCCTGCCTTCTAGATTTTTTTCTTTATGGAATATTTCTCTTTATTTACTTCCAGGACGTACCTGGATTCTGCCACATCATTAGTCCATCCCAATGGTCCTGTTCCATATATTAACTTCATGATAGTTTATTTCACTTTTCTGCTTGAGGATATGTAATCACATATTTTACTTTCACTCAGATTGGTGATCTATTGCTTCTCTGTATTAAATATTTTTTTTGATAATTTGTAACAGTTTTATTTACCCTATTCTAACTTATGAAAAAGGATCATCATTATGACTTTCATTTTAAGATATTTAAGTTGTAAGTAAATTTAATAGAAAGTGACCTTAGAAAAGACTGGTTAATCTGATGAAGACCAGAATTTAGAAGGCAAAAAAAAAAAAAATAGTAAAATTTCCTAAGTTTGATTTTTTCATAAGATTATAGAGGATGAAAAGTGATGACTGAGTTACCATTGGTGTCAGTAAGGATCTCATTAGGAAATATATGTTGCAATTTTAGAGGCCTGATACTATGACAGTCTTTCTTATTTTACCACATGAAACCCTCTGGCAATTAAAACTTAAAGATAAAATAATTATTTTTAAAAGTAAAGTTGGTTCATTAAGTTAAACAGCTATTTGATGGAATAACAAACTCAGTTGATCTATTTCCCAATTTATTAAAAAACTAGAGGCCCAGTTCACAAAATTCATGCATGGAGGGGGGGGGGGAGAGTGAGGAGGGTTGTCCCTCAACCTGGCCTGCACCCTCTCCAATCTGGGACCCCTCAGGGGATTTCTGACGGCCTGTTTAGAATCTCGCAGGCATTAGGCATAAACTGGCAGTTGACATCCCTTTCACAATCTGGGACTACTGGCTCCTAACTGCTCACCTGCCTGCCTGCCTGCCTAATTACCCCTAACTGCTTCTGCCTGCCAGCCTGATCACCCCCAACTGCCCTCCCCTGCCGGTCTGATCACCCACTACTGCCCTTCCTTGCTGGCCTGATCACCCACAACTGCCCTCCCCTGCTGCGACCCACCTCCTCCACCAGGACCTGCCTCCTCTGCGTGAAGCAGCAGAGACTCTGAGACTGGCCTCCTCCATGCCACACAGAGCTGTGGGACCCCCAGGCCTCACTGCATGGAGCGGCCACCAGGCCCTGCCTCCTGTGTGTGCAGCCATCTTGTGGTGGCCATCTTGTGATGACGCTATGCGAGGGTGTCGCACGAGGGCATGACACCACCTAGGCTTTATTATATAGGATACCTGCCTGTTTACTTGAACTTTTCGTTTTTTAGCTAGAAGAATGGGCATCAAATACAAAGGCAAAGCAAGAGGAGAATCAACTGATGAACACTTTTTTGACAATTATAAAGGTCTCATTCATTCCACTTCAGTTCACTAAAAAGAATGTCAATACTTTCTGTGTCTCAACTTGTTTCCTTCTGCTTTAACTTACTTTCTTGGAATGCAGAGAATATTTCTTTAGTCTTTTATGTACCGTATTTTCTGGCATACAAGATGACTTTTTAACCCAGGAAAATCTTCTCAAAACTTGGGGGTCATCTTATACGCCCAGTAGTCTTATATGCCGGAAAATATGGTATTCTTCTCCCTCTCTATTCTTTCATTTTATTGTTTTTTTCTCTGTTTTACATTTTCAGTGTTTAGAAAAACAAAAAGGAAAAGCCACAAAGCTTACCATTTCCACCAAGGACAAATATAAGAACATCCCAGCAGTAACTGTCAGGATCCAATTTTGAACGCAAGGATCAGTTGATACTGAGAGGCCAACATACAGTCCTATGAAGGCAGTTAGAGCACTTATAAAATTCATCAGGATGGCAATTTTAATAGGAAGCCCAGAGCTTAGGAGTACAGCAAAGTCTCCTAAATTTTAAGGAAAAAAAAAAATATATCATTATCGATTCACGGATGATGGCTTTAGCAGAGCAATGTGCTATTAGATTGTTTCAAGTGTCAGCAACTGGGATCAATTTTATAAGCTAAGCTGAATGATCAGTTAAGAAACTATTTTCCCATATTTCTCTAGGATTCATAGATAACACATTACACAATTAGGAAGTTACATTTCAAGAGTTTTATTCTTTTTACTGCTCCCGAAGATAATGTAGTGGGAACTGGGACATACTCTTTAGTTTCTAATGTCCCACTGTCCTGTGGCATTTTCAGTTTAGATAAATGCAAAATAAGGCAAAAGGAAGGAATTCTTGCCTTTTGTGACAGATGGATGGACCTGAAGACTATAATGCTAAGCAAAATAAGACAGTCAGAGAGAGAAATACCACATGATCTCATTTATATATGTGGAATCTAATGAACAAAATAAACAGACAAACAAAATAGAAACAGAGACATGGAAATAGGAAACAGAATGACAGCTGTCAAAGGGGAAGTGGGTGGATCAGAGAGGATAAAAAAGATGAAGACAATAGCCAAAGAACATACATATTAAAAATTTAAAAATAAAAATAAATAAATAAAGCTCTTGCTGGCCCAGGGCTTCTAAATCTTTTTTGCCTGGAGACTTGCCAAGTAAAATCACAAGGTAGTAAACATGATGTGAGCTTTCATCATTTACTTATGTCAGAACTGCTTTGGGAAAAGAGAAAACCACTTAATATGAGATTTTAAAATCATTGCCAAAGTTGATCAGGAAAACAAATTTTTTTATTTGAAAAATGTTTCAAAGCCTTGATGATCTGAAAAACATCCCATTCTCTCTTTTCCTCCAAGAGAAGAATGGCCTATTAATCTGAGAGCCTCTATTCCCTCGCTTTCAGTTTTCAGGATTGAGACGAAGCTGAAATTCAATAAAGTCAGCCAAGGGACCGAGTTTCCTAGTTCCATTGTATAATTGGTCCAATGTATAATTGGTCTTAAAACATCTTTGCCGTCTTGTCAGCCATTGCCACTCTCCCCTGTGGTTTTATTATAGTAGGGTTAAAGCAGGACCATAGAATAGGTCCACCCAGCCCAGGCACGTGTCAATGGATTCAGGAAGGGCATAAACTGCTTCATGAAGCTTGGGTCAATAGTGAGTCGACAATAGGTCTTCAAACAATAGCCACTTGGCACAGAGAATAAACAGGGTTGGCCCAAGAGAGCGTTGTAGGTTTGAAAATGGGAGCAGAAAGGATGACTGCCAGAGTCCTCTTTCTAAGGTACATGTGTGCCTGCAGCCAGCCTTCCCTCTTTCTGGGTCTGCCTCGTTCATGTATATTCTATCTCATCTTGGTTCTTGGGAGGCAGGATTTGAATTTCAGGGCTATTAAGATTATCCAGAAAAAGAGTCTTGTGCGCATCTGTTACCATACGCCTGTCATATCAATTTTACAGTTGGCTTTAGATGTCTTGTATAAATCCAGTTGATGAAACCATGGTTTGGCTTTCATTTAAATATTTTGTCTCATTGGCCTGTTTGCTGACATCATGGGTAAAGTTCCCAGTTGATGTTTTCCCACAGTTACCATGCAGATTTTAAAGTTCTTTAAAGGGAAGTTTCTCTGAATGACTTTCTCCCATGTAGAACACTTCTCGCCCTGGGAAATATAGAGTCCAATTAAATTTTATCCCAAGGTACAGGTTTGTTTTTTTTTCCTAGTTCTTTTCTGCTTTTTAAATAAATTCTGAAAGAAAAATATTCATTTTTTTCATCACATTTTGTAAAAGGAAGCCTAGGAAAACCATTGCTAGAAATCTGTTATGACCTTCTCAGCCAGCAGGAAATGGTGTTAGACTTACCCATCTCATGTGGGATTTCATGACACAAGATAGCAATTGTCGTGGTTACTCCAGACTCTGATGAAGACGAGAAGGCTGCTCCTATCACGAGGCCATCTGCAAAATTATGCAGGCAGTCCCCCACCAGTATCATTATTGCTAACGAGCTCATGGGTTTGCCTAAAATGCCCAATAAAAGTGTGAGAAGCATTAAAACAGCATTATATATTTTATGAAACCCATCAAACACAGCTAACTTTCCTATCCACTCATGACGTTCTTAAATTGCATCAGATTGGGTTACCTCATTTTGTCTCAGTTTTCAAAATAAGTCAGTACTGAAGATACAAATGTGTTAACTAATATACTATCACTTTTTAAAATGGCTCTATTTTTTAATGAGATAAATCGTGCACTGGCACTCACTATTCTAGTACCTTGTCCAGCTGTGCCAAAATTAAAATATTTTTATCACCTCCCAAAATACCAACAATGACCTTGCCATGCATATCCTTTGTAAAGTATTTTAAGATAATTTAAGAACCTCCCTGTGGAATGTCATTAAAATGAAGTCTTTTTCCAAAACTGTCCCCTCTGAGTCAGACTGTCCCTAGTGGCAACCTGCAGGAGTGCCCTTTCTGCCAAGGTGTGACCCCGCTGCTTCCCTGTGGGGTGGTTGTTAGTCACCCTGACAAAGCGTCTCATCCACTGGCCATTTGTGACCTCGGCAGAACCACTTCCAACTCTGCTGATCCCACAGTTGGCTCGGGAGCAACTACTTAATGTTCTTATCTTTCTGAATTTCAGTGCGAGGCCAGCTAGACGTTGAACAAGATGTGGAGACGCTGTTTTCATGGGATTCTATTGCATGATATACACGATCTGATTGGTGAAGAGTCAATGAGCTAATTTAGATTATAATGGGTTTAGTTATGAAATCATTTGGATCATAACTGGGTTCAAGTTTTCAACACACAGAATTTCTGTTTTCAAAAACCTAAGAATGTATGTTAGCATAACAATTAATGGAGTTGCAAAAGGTATTTCAGAGATAACATTCTGACAATAAAGGACCTAAGTATACCATTTGATGAGAAAGGCCATTATAATCAAGTGTCTTAGTCTAAAACTTCATTAATTACTTTCTCTCCACTGGGTGACAGGTGTGAATAATAGCTGCTGTTGCTATTAGAATTGAACACAGCATTCTAATAATTGTGCACTCAATGAAAATAGGAAGAGGGTGCCTCCTGATTGCTGTTACAGGGTCTAAGACCACAGGGGGGCTCTGCTATGATATGGTTTGCTCTTTTATTTGGGAGGATAGAACCTGACTCATTTCATGTCCCACACCGGGAAATAAGTAACTTCAGTCAAGTGAACAGAAGATGTAGGCTAGGTTGTAAGCCAGGAGATAACTGTTTTGACTGTGTTGCAAAGATTCCCCATACATTTTGCTTCTAACAATCATGCTTTATTTAGAACTATCACTGTGAGACTGATTTATATTCCCCTTGTAGATTACTAATTCATTTTATTTTATTTTTTTTAAATGAGAAGATTCCAGGCAACAGTCATAAAAACACAGGAACTAGTACATCTCAAATTATTGAATTCTGGGAGTTCTTGTTGGCTTTGCCTGGAAGCTCTCAGAATCTAATAACGCTTACCAAGTCCTTAGCTATTCCTGCTGCTTTTCAGAAATAAAGCTCTTCTTTGTGAAACTATAATAAAATGAAATAATTTAAAATAATACATTGCACAACATGCAGTATGCAAATAAGTTGTAATTCCTACATGCCTACTTGTAGGTAGTATTGCTATTAATAGCATACGTTTAAAGTGGAAAATTTTCACCCAGTTTATATTCTACTAAGAAACAGTGTGGCTTGTTTTTGTTTTCTGTTATTTTATTATCTCTGATTATAAGTTTCAAAATAACAAAGCACGGACATGTAATAAGCCACAAGACAAGTTACATTTTTGCATGTAAGCCACAGGAATATGTTGGCATATTGTTTAAGATCATTGAAACAGAAGGTAAACCAAGCGTTCACTGGTGACTTAATGTACTCATTACAGAATTATCAATAATATTTACCTTTCCTTATGTACCTGGCAGTCATATTGAGTTCCATGTCTCTGACTTACCAGAGATTTTCCATGGTGGAACATGGGCTGGACCTTGTATCACTTTGCTTTCTGTTTATGTAAATCAAACTGTGGGTAGGATTTTCACATCCTGTCTTTTGAAACACACACTGAACCCTACCAGTGAGGTAATATGAAATAAGTAATCAAATATTTGAAGCTAATTCAATATGCCCCTGGCAAAAGGGCAGTTGAGTAATTGAATTTGGGTTTTTTTTCACTAGTCATTCTGTATGCCAAGCTTGATATCTGAAGTGGATAGATATGCAGCCTATAAGGTATTTGAATAGGACCACTGTTACTCCCTGACCTCGCATCTGCTCTTTGCTTCTAATTGGACTGAGCACAACCTTCTTGCCTCTTGCTTCCTTTCAAAAACAAAAACAAAGAAATGTCTATTGTCAGATATTCTACAATATCTCCTGGAACTGAAGGTTTAAAAGGAAAAAAATTTCCTAACAATGTCCTGAAAGCAGAATTGGACACATTCTGTAACTATATATTTTGAATCAAATAAATAAATTACAGGAATTAATATATGTAACACACTTAGAATGGTGACCCATCCCAACCACACTGCAAAGTAGAAATAAAGACCATTCTTATTTTAATTATCTCATGCATCAGTGCCTAAAGCATGGCACATTCTTAAATGAAAAAAAAAAATGTAACAAGACGCATGGGCACATGTATTAATAAATGATCACAGGGAAGTTGTTGATACATTAGCATTTCCTAAGTGCCTCAATGTTGGAGCTTACTAGCTATGTAATCTTGGGCACTGACTTAGCCTCTCTAACAATTGGTTGCTTTATTTGTATAATTTGGATAATAATTACTCTTATTTTATTAAACTGTAGGAGGGTTAAATGAGATACTCATGTCTAGTTTTTAGCACTGTGCTTCGCATATAATAATGATTCAAAAAATGGTAACTATTTTTATTATTGGGAAACTAACTTATTATTGTAGAATGGGAATAGCTAATCGTAGCTTAGCATTGATCATGTTTAACATTAAAACACTAAGAAGAGTGTGTCACAAAAAGGTAACATAACTGAGAAAAAAATGGGGCAAAGATTCAGGAGCAACTGATAAAAACTAAAACAGACCAAAACATTCTAAGAATTATTCACAAACATAAGCTAAAGGAAATAAGTTTCTATCCAAAATTGGTACATTATATTCAGAAAAGGATTGGTTGAAAATTACATCAACAAATAAGTTATAGGATAAGATGTGAATGTTAAGGTATCACTGATTTGAACTCCACCAGCTTAAATGACAATATCACAAATGAGATAGGCATTTATGATCAATTTTCAGTAGACAGTGATAGAAGATAACAAAAACCAATGATGCCTTCAAACCTCACAGGAAGTGAAAGATTTAATCATCATGTAGCCATGATTTTAAAGGAGCTCTGATAACCACATATGTACTTACACTAATTGAAGTTTTTAGAAGCTCAGTTTCAAGCAATCAGGGGAAACAGCATTTTTTAAAGAATGGAATAAAGTTGATATTAATGTTTGATGTGTTTCACAGACTGATGGGAATAAGTCTATTAAAAATTCTATTGCAAAAATTTTAATAATGAAATACATAACAAATATTTGACATTTATTTTAAAGCAGATACAACCTTTTGACAATTTCTATATTTGATGTTTAGCTTTTACGAATTAGTACTCACATTTTCTTTTTTGCATATGTCAGTAGTTTGTGTATTGCGGAGTAGTATTCTTTTTTCCCCTTTTTTTATTTATTTTTCCCCATTACCATTTATCTCCCCTACACCCTCTTCAGCTCCACCCACCCCTCTTCCCCTACAGTCACCACACTCTTGTCTGTGTCCATAAGTTCTTCCTCTTCTCCGTGAGTACTTACACTTTCTGTTGGAGGCTGTCATACTGCTCTTAGAAATTTCAGCTGCCTGAGAATCCTCTGGGCCTTTCTATTTTAAGTTAAAAAAATAAATGATAAAAGATAAGTAATGGTCATCTTTTTTATTGAAAAAGTGAAGCATCTGAAGAGTTATGTTGATTTTTAAAGGATAGTTGAATACTCCAGAGCATATTAGAACTTCTCAATTTCACAGACACACACAGAAGGGATGGCTGGGAAGCTGCAGGCATTTGCATCATCTGCCTTTAGATGCAAGTAGCCCTCGCGGAGAGCGGAGCCCTCCACGGAGCGCCAGAAGCTACCCAGGCCGTCTGTCACGCAGGCCCCTGAATGATGGAGCCTTCGTGAAACCTAAAGCTGTAAAAAAAAAAAAAAAAAAAAAAAGATTCTTTACTCTTGACCTAATTTAGCTCTTCTCCTGACTGTAGATCTGAAATTCATCTTTTAATCTTTAAGCAGATTGTGTATTGTGGGTGGAGAAGTAACCCATGCCAACACATACTTCATTTCACTCACCGTGATATTCGGATTGTCTTGCTTTACCAGTCAGTCAGAGAATCTTGCCAGTTAAGAAGGAATATTAACAGAATGAGAAAAGACAAATATAATCATTTGGTAAAGTTTTCTCATCCTTTGACATGCTGGGGAAGTGAGATTTTGAAATGGGCGTCTATGAGTTAGGATTACATGATTTTATTTCTGAGACGGACGCGTGGTTCAGTTCCCGGAAAGTCACTTTTCCTCCCTACACCTCAGATTTTTATTTTATTATATGAAAAGAATCATTTTTACCTGCTTTTAAATATGTTATTTTGAAAGCATCCTATATAATAAAAGGGTAATATGCAAATTGACCCTAACAGCAGAATCACTGGGAATGACTGGTCACTATGACACACACTGACCACTAGGGGGCAGATGTTCAATACACTCCCACAGTGGGAGCTCTGCTCAGCCACAAGCCAGGCTGATGGCTGCCAGTACAGTGGTGGTGGTGGTGGTGGCTCTCCCACCTCCTCAGCAGCGCTAAGGATGTCCAACTGCAACTTAGGCCTGCTTCCCACTGGCAAGTGGACATCCCCCAAGGGGTCCCAGACTGCAAGAGGGCACAGGCTGGGCTGAAGGACCCCTCCCCTCCAGTGCACAAATTTTTGTGCACCGGGCCTCTAGTACTTATATAATTCTGTCATCCAAAATTGTGGAGACTTTGAGACAAACTTAATGTGAGACATGCTTCTTTTTTTAAAAAAAAAAACAACATAAAACAAGAAGTAAACTTAAAGTTCATATGTTAAATAATAGCAGGTATTCAAAAAATTTGATGATGGACAGTTTCTTAGAAAAGGATGTCAATAAGAAGAACTGAAGGATACAGGTTTAAAGGAGGTAGGCAGGCCTCTTGCCTGAAATTGGTGTATCTAGAATGACCCCCCCCCCCAAAAAAATGCATTTGCTTGTTTTTTTTACATTACATTGAGGCCTCATTATAATCAAAAGCCCCTGTGATTCCATTAAGAGTCAGGAGTTCAAATATTTATTCCAGGATTTTTTTCTCTAAAAAGCTATATAATGCCATACTCTATAAAGGAATTTAGAAGCAAACATCTATAATTCCTCATTGATTAGAAAGGATTGTAAGTTCCCTTGCTGCTTGAAAAACTAGAAATTGAACCAAATAGTTCTTAAAGTTCATATTATTTTTATTTGTTTAGCTTTGATCTTGCAGCTTAAATAATAAAAGGAATGGTGAGTATATTTTTAATGAACCAGCATGTTCAAATACTCATTAAGTATTTGAATTCAAACTCATTAAGTTAACATCGGAGATTCTCTTACACACATCTTGGGGTTCTGGACCTTTCTTTAAATCAAGCAGAAAGAATGGAGTCAGCAGTAGAGCGATTTCAAAGCTAATCTCAGTCTGAAGTTATCTTCTTTCCAATCACATGTGAAATAAACACAATAGGGCTTTAAAAATCATTTCTAAAGGAACTTTTTTATTCTTATCCTTGAATTAGCTCTAGATCTGCAATCTGCTGCCCGACTTCTGTTTTGCTGTGTTACTGTCTCAGGAATAGCTTACTTGTCTCTATTCGGTTAGGAATCTATCCTTGAACTGTAAACCCCTTCCCCAGAGCCACGGTTATAGGAGGCAAGTTTTCTGTCTGTTATATATTACTTTCATATTTTGCCTGTTCCTCTGCTTGTACTTTGAGAATTCGAATGGGAATACTGATTTGAGCCGGATTGAGTGTCGTGTTTTGGGAATTCATATGGACAGTTTTGTCATGGAAAATACAATGCAAGAGAAGGCACTTAATGAGACATCTCATTGGGCAGACATCCACATTGTGAAATGAACACCTAGATGCACTCCTGGATGCACTAATTCCTCGTTTAACACTTATTTACAGCCACCTAGCCATGACTAGGGATGACTCAGAATGCAAAACTAAGTAAAGGTCAACTGGTTTATAAAAACTTGTAAACCAAATTATTAAGTTGCTGTATATTATACCAATCTAATCCATACTTGTTTCAAACTGGTGCAGAGAGCAAAGATTTGAATCTATGGAACATGTTTTTTACACTTTAAAACAGCTTTCAGGTGGTTGGCAAAGTTATCCAAATTATTTATCGTGGTGAAGAATATAGGTAAGTGAAGAGTGGATTCTATATTTATCCTACTGATTTTTACCTAGGAACCAAGGGATAAAGAAAAAAAGGTAATCAAACTAAGTAGAACAATTCAGATCAGTAACCTACCAGCTGGATAGTTGAAGCAGACTTGCCTCTGCCTGACTGGTCACTTAATTCAGAGTTGAGTGCAAGATGGTGGGAGTGTCCCATGTGCCCATTAACCAATGGCAGGCTCTGCTGGATGAGGATGGTTTGAAATTAGCTGAGGGTGAAAGAATGCAGGTGCAGCCTTTGCCAATTCCATGGTTCTGTTAGACATTTTGCTTTTTGGCCAAAGTGGTGGGTAACACAAAAAGAGGAATGGGAAAATCTCACTGTGATAAATACTTGCTAAAATGCCTCACCTTGGAAAAGAACAGGCCTGCTTCATGCATGTTCAGAATGCTTTAAGAATGCAATTTCAAGAATTTTAAAAGACTCAAACAGTGGTGGCTTTTATAATGTCATCTTTATTTACTACAAAATTATATTTTGATTTTTTTCTGATGGAGATACTAAAAAGATGATAAGTGAAACTGTATTATACCCTAAAACTACTAAATAAAAATCTCCAGATTTTAGAAGCACTTGTAGCTTCTGAAACATGTGCATTCTTTCTATTTTACACAATATCATGAATCTTAAAATTATGTTCTTAAAACTTATTTTAAGTCCCCTGAAAAAAATACAATGACAATCTGAATAAATGCTACATTTTCAGATTTTATTTCACTCATTTCCATCTTGGTTAAATTTCTCATTATTGCACATTGGTTGATTCGTTGGCTTAGCAATTTAGTTTTCCCAGTCCTAGGATGCTAATATATTGTGTGTAAGTGGTGATCTATTATTGTGTGTGTGCTTTTCATGCTTATTAAGATTAGAGCCACTTTTATGGAAATTAATGTCCCAAACTTCTTTAGCAGGAGATGTGACTAAAGCTTGAATTGTCAATTTTAAATCACATCCAAGTTTGGGCTGTAGGCCGAAAAACAAACCTGCTTCATAGAACAGGAATTGTTTTTCAGGATTCTGTTGAAAATCTATTTATCATAAAAACTTTCAAATATACAGAAAAACGGAAAGAATTATGATGTGAACACCTACACCTACTTCCTGGTCCTGTCGCTGACATTGGGTTCACTCTATTTTTATCACACATCTAGCCACCCAGCAACCTTCTACCCATCTACAGAACCATCTTTCTTTGATACATAAAGTAGAACTTTTGAATAAACTTATGAATGATAATAAAGAAGTACTGATATTTTAAAAATCTACTACAGTTTGGCCTGAGCACAGTCAAGGTTAAGAAAAATCCGTAGAAATCTGCAGAGCATCAGGACTTGGTAAAGAAAACTTGCTTTATTTTAATCCCCTGGAGTCTTCCAAAAGTGTTTACCTTCTAACCATCCACCGAAGAGCTCAACTATTTGCTTATTGGTACAAAAAACAAAATCATAAATTAACTACACTGTGTTTTACGTTTCATCATAAATGTAGAAATTAATCAAATGCAGG